>JAJDFF020000024.1:0-155872 GCA_021527025.2 Geoglossum cookeanum
CTCCTTCTATACCTCCTCTCTTCTTTAGCTTTGAATCGTCGAATAGAAGTAGTCCTACCTTGCTTTCCAAGCGCTCGAAATCTACGTTCGTGACATATACTGACAATGAAGCTCTCATAAGAGGGCTTTTAGTCACATTAGACTACTCAAATCACTTCCGACTACTAGAAAACTCAATCACGTCAGTCCTCTATGATAACAACGAGACTACAAGAAACCACAAGTATCTCCTGTAAATGTATAATATCCAATCTGTAAGAACCGTAATGCAGGTCTTGGGAATATATAGTAATGTGACAACTTATAGTAACTGTCAGAGTCTAGACGGGTGGTCGCAGGTACTCGGGCCGATGTATAGTAGACGGGCGTCTACTCGATGCTACGAACTGTACGGTTCATATAGGTTCGTGGTTCATACGTACGGTAACGCAGGTAATATTCTATACTAATGGTGTTCTAGGTACAATACATGTGTTGACCGATGAGGTTACAAGAGGCATCCTCGTCGGTCTCTAATAGGGGTTCGCGAGCCGCGAACCTTGGCGGAGCAAGCAAGGCTCGCTCCGCGGTCCGAGCTCTCGTGGGCCCATTATACTACGGACCCAATGAACCTACGGACAAACCAACCGCCAGCCACTACCGCTCGTAGTATAGCCAGCAGGTCCAACCGCGGCTGGCATGGCTCGTGACAGTTTGTGGCGGGTTCGTGAGCTTTCTCTTCTTATGTATATAAACGCAAGGCCTCCTTCCATACCTTCTCTCTTTTTTAGCTTTGAATCGTCGAATAGAAGTAGTCCTACCTTGCTTTCCAAGCGCCCGGAATCTACGTTCGTGACATTTACCACTATAATAATTACATTACTTTTATAAATATATCATGATTGCGCTATGTCAAAACTACTCTATCGTTATTATAAGTCATCACATTACTATATATTTCCAAGACCTATGCTACAGTCTTATAGCTATGGTCTTATATAATATTTTATAGCAAATATGCTATCTATAATTAGAAGAATAGCAATTAGTTTTATTTTTAAAGTTATTTATCTTGTATTAGCTATATTGGCCTAATATTTATATTATCATATATTACAAGTATCAAACTATTGCTATAAACCTATTATAATATTAGTATCACTGATCGATAAGTAAACTTCATTATATTGCTTATCAAACTCTCAGAATATCAATAAGTTTTATATTATAGAGCTAAAGGGCAGGGGCCAAAATGTCAAGGATGCAATGTTAAAGACTCTGCAGGAGAGCTGAGGAACTATCAAAGTGAAGTATGCAGTATGTAAAGTAAATGAGTGGTACGTTAGGTGTTGAGGAAGAGTGCATACTTTAGAGTGACTTGAATTCTTTTAAATAAGAGTATAGACATATGGTAATTAATTTACAGAGTTACAGTTCGTTCCGCCTTCTGTTGGTGGTGCGGGAAGAGTCAATGGGGTCCGCGAACTGCTGGCGGCGGATACTTTTGTCGCCCCGCTGTATGCCCCTGCAACTAGTTATGTAGTTAGCGGGCGTGGACCTGAGATTCCGGTATTGGCATCGCCAACGGCTGTCCGCAACTGACCGTGCAATACACTACACTTGTACTCTGTACTTGGCTGCTACAAGAGTTGCATGCAATATGCGGCGGATGCACTGGGAGCTGGGCCTGTTGCACCGCATCCCGGGCAGAGTCCCGCTAAGGCGACGTTGGTTCTGGTTCGTGGTGCGGTGCGTTCTGGTTCCGCTGGGCCGCTAGCTAACTGTTCGGGGACTGTAGACGGTTCGAGGATTCCCCCCAGCAACGGGTTGTGCTCGACGGTACTTGTACTTGTACAAGCACAGCGTGCAAGTACAGAGTACGCAGAGGATACAAGATGCCTCCATCGCCGATGCAGCAGATCGAGATTAGCGACTAGTGCTGATGTTTCACCGGCCTGGTCTCGACACACGCGACCTTCAGGAATCGCATGGGAAGAACACGACCTGACTTAGCGTCTCTGCCCACCGGGGCTGGACGAGATCATTGGCCTTTCCTGATGACGAGTTGCTGCAGCAGCACAGCGCCCAGCGGCCCGACGTCTCTACAGCCGTGTCCAGCCCAAGTCAAGTCCTGACTCTCTCTCCAACGCCCTCCTTCCACTACTTATGCACTGCCCGTCCCATTCGAACTGGTGATCTGACTAGTGCATATTCATATCTCCCACCGCGAATCCCGTCGTCGGGTCTAGAGCGTTCCCGATCCCTTCGTTTCCGCCTTTTCTGCCTCGTGAAAACAGAGGGGAAAAGAACTCTTGCTGGGTTCACCGCACGCTCTGTACACACACACTGTGGGACTGTCAAACTTCTTCTATTGCCAAACGCTGTACACGTCACCGATGCACAAGTGTTATATCATCCGCATTACGCCTCCACTACCGCCTGGCCCCCGTTAAGCATCTGGCAGCGTCCAGCAACGATCATGGACCTTCCGCTCTTCGACCTCTGCCACCGGAACTCCTCGGTCAGCTCTCTGGAGTCACTGGAGGCATGGATGGAATCTTACGTGCCGCTTTCAAACCTTCCCACGCCTCCGCCGTCTCGGGGAAGTTGGTCTCCTCAGCTCAAATATGACGTGCCGTACGATGACCTGCAGAATGAGGATCTCATATGTAACTCCCGACTTCTCTTGTACCTGTTCCGTTCTCTCCATTCGACGTGCTCCACTTTATGCCTGCCTTCCGGCTTGTCTCCCATCCGTACTTTGACGAGACAGGCTGGCTGATTTGTGATGCCGTCTATTGTTTCCTTTTGTGGGGGATATAGCTCCTTCTATTTACCTCGCGAACATGATACCCAAACCGGCCTGCGTGGTGCCTGCCTCGCCCCTGATCATCCAGGCATTCCTACACCGCGCCGCAGTGGAAGTGGAAGTGGTGGCCCTGACGGCGTGCATCATCGACAGGCTCTCGAACAAGTTCGCTCTAAATTGGCGTAGGGAGTGTCCGCTCGTCTGTCGGGATCCTGTAAGTATCGAAGGTCCATTTGTTTCTGTCCACGGAGACTGTCATGGCTCCGAAGAAGACCCATTTCCGAGACCAGAGATTGTGGCTCTGGCGTCCCTGATGCTCGCAGTGAAGTTTTTGGATGATAGAGTACGTCTACCCTCCACACCCGCCATCGCCGTACTACGCATTGCTAACCACGGGGGAGATCTACAGTCAACCCCCACATCCTTCTGGGCCCAGCGCGTCTCCGGCAGCCGCTTTTCCTGCAGTCAGCTCAACACCACCGAGCGTCTTATCCTGCGCGAGCTCGACTTCCAAATCCAGTTGTTTTGTACCCCGGGATGCATATCCAGCGCGCTGAGAGCACTCAAGGCCACTGGCAAGCACCGGTCTGGGGCTTGGGAGGCAGCGAGGGCTCACCAACAACAAAACTCAGAGCGCACGGTGGGTTCTTCGTCTAGTGACACATATGAGGTTTAAGTAGCGGTTGGCAGCAAGAGCATCAAACCTCCGCCTAACAATAACCCCAGGCGCGCGGAGCCTTTTCCACTTCGACATGTTAGTCATTAGACGCGGTTCAAGACGAAAGTCCATTTCACATTTTTGCGCTCCAGTTTGTGTGTGTGGGGGGGGGGGTCAGATATTCTAGGGGGAGGGGGTTTCGGGGGGTGTGTGGTGCTCCGACAGTCTGTCTTCTCTACCGTCTATGTTCATCTACACTGCGTATTATTATTATTATTATTACATAAGGGCATCCTTAGCTAGAGGGGGGGAGGGGGTAACTCTTTTCAGACCCGTTCAAACAGCAACCCTATCCTCGTCCTACGACTCGAAAATCCCCCTTTATTTTTTAATCCCCCAACGGAATAACCCAAAAAAAATTGGAAAACATCCTCTTGCTAAAACCAAGTGTTGCAGTGTCCCTTGCCCGGGGGGAGGGGGGACTAGTGGTCCGGTGTCAGGGCACTTGTAGAGCAAACAGACTTGCCACTGCCAACGGGTCTCGATGATTAAGAGTAACTTTTAACACTCGGGAATTAACTAAGACAGTGGAGCAAGTGAGATTCGTATTCGTACAAAAACGCTGACCCATTTGCTTTCGAAGCCCCCCTCTTTCCCCTCGATGAGTTTCGAGGGAGAAAAAAGTATGAACCCCCCTCCCCCCCCTTTTTTTTAAAATACCCTTTACAAAGAGAGATTTGTCATTACGAAAATGTTACCGACCATCTGAATTACCAGTGCACAGTGGCGAGAGGGGCCATCGTCATCAGCACACTTAAACTATGTTTGGGCATGCATACCCACACAGCCCACTGAAAACACGGGGAACTGCCAACTGACTTAGGGGAAGAGAAATTAGGGATATTTACAATGCAAAGGTAAAGGGTCAGAAGAAGTAACTTTTGTGACTGGAGATTGATTTATTTGAGAAAATGCATATTCACCGCCTCCGGAGGGCAATGTTTAGACAATCAAGAGCCTAGATTAATTACGTCAGCACAGTTATCCCCTGAAGAGTATTAGAAAGGAAAAAAAAGGAATGACGCCCATACCTTCTCCGAAACGACCCCCTGGTTAAATAAATATTTCGACAGTCCCCTCACGACCTCTAACTGCTCTTCGGGAGTTAATCCGGTAATAACCGTTTCGATCACACCGCCAACGGAAGCCTTATGCACGGCGATAAAACTCTGATAATACATGGATGCAAAGAATCCCATAATAAACTGGCAATCCATGCGATCGGTAATGCCACCGTGTCCTGGAATAGATTCACCAAAATCCTTAATCTTGAATGTCCGCTTTAGGCCAGACGCGAAGAAGCCGCCAAAGGGGGCAATGAGTGAGGCGAAAGTTGCAAAGACCAGTATATGTAATTGGATTGGAGCGATGGTGAAGGTGCGGTACGTTTGGAACCAGATTGGGAGATGATATGTGTGGGGAATGAAAACCAGATTTGGTGTGCATTCGAGACCAGTCCAGAGATTAGCGCCAAGATCCTAGGGGAGCGTTTAGTACCGTAAGTCTATAACCATTCGAGGAAATACGTACGTTAACGGGGCAAATGAAATACGAATAACGCATCAACACATTCGTCATAGCGACTCCGAAGACAACCGTGCAGACCCAAGCTCCAACAAAGCCTTCCACGGTCTTTTTCGGGGAAAGTTTTATGAGCTGAGTCCTCCCAAACGTTATCCCGACCACATATGCAAATATGTCGTTGGTAATAACGAGCGACACGGGCAGAAAGAACCAGATCATGCCTTCGAAGATATTATTCATAATAAAGTGCGCCTGGACGACGATGAGGTAGAGGGCCATATGAGTCCATGCAAACTGGGTGAATTGGAATCTGTAATGCCCTTTCTGGAGTGAGGCGACGAAAAAAACGAATCCTGTGAGACGGATGCGATGTGTTAGCTATCAGCTAAAATGAGCCAGGAGGTAATAGATTAATAGTCTCGAGAGCCACGTAGGGGGGGCTCACCAAAGATATACAACATGAAGCTTATGAACCGATGATGTGTAGCCAATGGTAGCAAAACAATATCAACCAGCACGATATGCTTAAAGTAGTATATGACGCTTTCGCCGTATAGGAAATACATGGTTGTGGCCAAGAAATACCAATTGAGGCTCTTGGTGAACTTAAGCCTCCGAGCGCGACTGGGGACATTGGCAATGGCGATGACTTCCTTGAAGGATACTACCTGCACCGTAGTGACAATTGCGATAACATAGAGGTGGCCGGCGAACATGGCGATGAAGAATATGGAGATCATCACAAAGGTCCATATTGTACGAGTGACGAACGTTTGCTTCTTCTTCTCGTACTCTGATAACGGAGGCATTTCAGGCTTTGCTCAATGCGATAGTTAGCAAATGGGCAGAGAGACTTGTATGATACGACCCCGAATTTAGCAAAGGGAAGTATACCTCGCCATTAGTCGATTCACTGAGTTTACCATTTCTTAATGTCGGACTTCCAGATTCCGAGGCACCTTCACTGATGTCGGAGAAGCTTTCCCTTCGCCTATCAAGCCCAGTGCTATGGCCCCGGTGCTGGAATTGGACATTTCTGCGAGGCGCCATCCTTGAGGCCCACTATGCCAGACTTGCAAGAGACGTAATTCACTAAAGGAGCGTAGAGAAGACCAGCTAGCTAAATGAGATACAGATATATGAAAGTCGAACTTGGTGAGAGGTCCACGTGGATGGCACAATCGACGAGCGAGGGTCAAGCTGTCTACTAGTCAAACGCGGCTCGCGTGACGGGCAACACAACGGTCTGCGTGGGTATTGTGTAATGTATTCTGTACCCGGAAACGAGTAGGAAAACAGCCTGCGACAGGACGGTGCCAGCAGGCCTCAAGAGAGAAGACCAAGAAGATGTCTGGAAGGAGGACAGACGGGCCTGAGGTTGGGGGTGGATGGCGATGGCTGATTCACACACACACGCACACAATACGGAGGACTTTGTGAACGACGTCAGCCACCAAAAGGGGCGACTGTGCGTTGCAAAGGCGCAGCAGCTTGTGATTGCGGCGTCACTCGCAAACCGCACAAACCACAACAGGGAAATGCGTCTTGGCGCTGCGGCGGACGGTGAACCTCTGCTACTACGGCGCACTGTTCGGCGCAGAGCAGGCTGCGCACGTACCTGTACCCTGAACCTGGACCTGAACTTGGACCCCTGGCTGTACCTGTACTTATACCGACAACGCGCGATATACATAGTACGGTACTCTCGCCCACGACGACCCTCGGCGCATTATCGCGGCAAATGGCATGGCTAGGCCGGGTGACGGCGATGAGGACTTTTCCGGCGACGATCTCGACGCTCTGCCTTCGGCGACTCTCGAGGCACTGGAGCAAACGGCGATACAGCTGACCCAGCGCGGTCCGGCGCGGTTTGACTCTCAGGCGCTGCAGCAGCAGTTGCAACAAACCTATCAAACTCTCCCAACACTGCCGTCGACCAGGGCACAGACAGGAGGTTACATTCGCCACAGCCCCGGCCGTCAACAGACAGCCAAGCATACAGAACTGCCCTCGTCGGACTATGGCAACTTCGACGAGGATGCCTTCCACGCACAGCTGCTGGATGCTCTTGATCCCTTGGCAACCATCCAGGAAACTGGGGAGACAGTAGAGTCAAAAATCCTTGGAGAGGCAGCTCACCGAGAACAAGCGTATAAGAGCAGGTATTCCAATGCCAGCGGAGCGGAAAGCTCGAGATTCGCTGGGGACCAGGCCAGACGGGGCAGGGAAGGCGTGAATTATGGCGGTGGTGGAGATGGGGACATACAAGACAAGGATGAGGACATGATGGAGGTAGACGCGGATGCTAAGTCGATGGATAAGTACACTGCTACCATTGATGTCTTACAAGCGCAAATCGAAGAAGTGAGACGGGTCCAGACAGGCCGCTGCCCCGTATTCTCTGTAAGATGGCACTAACGTGCTCTAGCTCCAACGTGAACGTGATGCCCTTCAAGAGTCCCTCGAGGTGGCCAACTCTACCACTCTAGCAAAGGCAGGGGAAATTTCAATTGTCCGTGCAAACCAGGCAAAAGCTGTCAAGGAATACGAGCGCAAGATGACCGCAATGCAAAACCTGCACGCAGACGAGGTTGCTAAGAAAAAGGCGGAAATCGAAGCAGCGTTGGCCGAGAGGGAACGGGTGGCTACCGAAAACAAGTTCTTAAAAAAAGACCTGAATGATGAGGGCGAGGTTATTAGGAACCTAAGGAAAAACTTTAAGAATCTGGACTCTCGTGGGATGGACGGAATCCCTGGCTATTCGATAGGGAGTCCGATCACAACGCCCAAGAAGCTTAGGAATCAGTCTTATAGAGATGGCTTCGACGACGATGAGATCGTAATGTCGCCGAGCAAAGCCCAAGGTGGGAGAGGGAGGCCTGGAACTCCAAAAATTGGCGCTAAAAGAAAGCGGAGAGGAACTGAAGACAGCCCGAGTCTCCCGGTACGCATGAGCCAACCAAACCAGCCGGGTGTAGTGGAAGAGGAAAAGTCACAGCAAGAGACCGAGCTCGATGCAAACCTCTTGCAAAAGTTTGGAAAGGAGGATGGGAGATTCCAGGTAAGGCTCAAGCTGCCGATGTCTGTTTAATGGTCTATTCTAACAATTGTTAGTTCCTACACATGATGATTAGCCACCGTCCAAGTAAGGATCACGCTCGGACAATGGAGGCATTTATCAAATTTTCATTTCCTTCTGCGCCAGAAAGGTCATTTTCATCACTGATTTGTGATAAACTGCCTATTCTCGCTGCAAAAGTAGAGGTGGAAGCATTTGCTATTGGGTTTTGTGGCGTTCTATTGTCGTTATGGTCACAGTGCTTGGACGAGAAATTCGTGCGTACCCCGACTAGTTGTATCGAAAAGGCAGCCCTTCTAAACCACAGCAACTAACTACTTTTACGAATAAAGTATAATCCCCTATATCTCATCACTGATTTGCTGAAGTTTGTGCTCACCCTTCACACCACATCTACCGCTTCCCACCTTATGGACTCCCTAGTCCCTCTTGCTCAAACGACTGCCGACATCAACGCTATGGTGCAATTTAAGCGCGAAAGCATGTCAGAACTCAAGTCCGACGTCAGCGTCCTTGAGTGCCTCTCGTTATTGCATATGACTTCTTTGGGCTGTGTCCGTGACGAAACGGATATCCGTCGTTTCTGGCGCCTCATGCGCTTTGACTTTGTCCTCATGATGCTAAACCCAAACCAGCCAATCGAGGATATCCGTCTGATGCTAAGCATACTCTCTACTAGCGTGCTAAACAACTCATTCGGGCCCTTCGTAGGCTCTCTAGGCGAAGAACAAACTACTAACGAGCGACATGTTATAAGTCGCATAACGGGCTTACTACTGGACAGTCCTAATGCCGAGGAAGGCAAAGAACCCTACGATGCTGCGGAGATCGCGGAATTAAATCAGGACGTCCTAGAGCTATTGGGCGCAATGTGCTGCACAGAGTATGGCGGAAGAATCTTGGCACTTCATCCAAATGTCATCGCAAGACTCGTAAAAGTCATGAACGAGGAACTAGAATCCCTTTACGATTTTCAGGATACCCACCCCCTCAGGTGCTCCCCCGTCCCTCGAAAAGAGTACTACCCCTATAATAGCCCTAGCAACTAACCACCCCCATAGAGCCCACTTAGTCAACACCTCAACCCGCCTCCTTCACCACCTTCTAACAACCTTCCCTACGCATATAAACCTACATGCAAAGCTCAACTCGGTCCACGGCGGTATGCAGCATAAATACCTGCTCGTTGTGACGCGGCTGGCATTTTCTGAGGGCCTAGTCCTGGAGAAGGGGATTGAGGATGATGTGGTGGAGTGCGCGTACAAACTGTTGGAGGGGCTCATCACAACGCCAGAGGAGGGGGATGCGCTTACTGCGGTTTTTGTTAGTCAAGGGAAGAAGGGTGCTGGCGATTCGGGGTAGGGTGCCTCTTGCCCCCCCCTTTTTCTTCCGTTTTCCCAGGTGTTTTAAAGAGGGATAGGGCCCTTCAAGTAGGCGTACGGACCGATAACCTCCCCCCTATCCCCAGTGTAGCAGAAAAAAAAGCCCACCGTGCCGGAGACACCTGGACCGAATAACATCCCCATATCCTACTCCGTTCATTAATAACAATAAAAACCTATAGTTCGATACTCATATTTTTTCCATCTTCCAGTTGTTCCCCGCATACGAGATGGTCCATCTCACTCTGATCTCACATCCGCGGGAGTGTCTTGAAAAGTCTAAAGTCGAACTGCCGAAACTCCATTTCGGGAGCCTCCAGCTCGAAAAAAGGGTGTCCATTGGTTTGGAACAGAGCTCCCAAGCAAAACGTAGCAAGCAAGCAAGCAAGCAGAAATCGCGGTACCCCCCGCATCTATCATAGATGCGAAGCAGTAGACGACATATGAGATACATGCACAATATATACATTCAAGGACACCCGAAGCCGAATTAGATTAATAAAGCATGATCCTAAGAAGTCACAAAGCCTTCCAGCATACACTCGACAAACGTGGCGGGAAGTTGTCTCTCAACTATCGAGGACTCGATACAAGTCAGAGCACACGCTGGTCGGATCGTAGCGATTCTGAGTTTGCTCGAGAGGTTCGAGGTTAACCCCGAGAGGTTAGGACACTGGGTGCTAGCTAATATATATGCTTTCCCCCTCCGAAAGAAATGTTTCCATCCACCTTTCTGGCCTACTGACTAAATTGTCATGTACCGCATAGTCCAAATACACCCTCCTTTGTTTCGCTGATCTTACACCCTTAACCTAAAAACGCCCCTTTCCCCGCTCAGATAATAAACCGCATGAAACCACACCTCTTGTGTATTTCTCTACGCAGAAAAGGAACAGCTAGGACAAAATAAAACAAGGGAAACCACTAATCCTTACTTGAACCCCTAACTCCTATTAATCTTCCCACTCTCTAATGCCCTAATAGAAGCTACTTCGCTGTCCCTAACCCCCTTGGACCCTTCCCGGTAAGCTCATCATCGGGATTGCAGCTCAAGAGGCCGCGGATACGCTTGTAGTAGAAGCGCCAATGCCACTACCATCAACCTCATCCTGAAGGGGCGATGGTAGCGCGTCCCCACTACTGATGGCATAGTTTGGCTTTGGCCTGCTACTGCCGCCGCTGGCGTCATCGAAAGGTGTTGTATAAGATGCGGTGTCTAGTCCGAGGCTTAGATCCTCCATATTAGGCACCGGAGCGTCGGCCGCGGGTTGCGGTAAATCTTGGAGCTCCTCTCTCTCTTCTACTCTTGCGCCTGTTGGGGGTTCTGGATCACCCCCAGCAATGCTACTCGCCTTGCTTATATCCGCACTCGCAGGAGTCTCTGACCGAAGACCCAAATCCTTCCCGAGCAGCTCTTTATTCTTTTCGCCCGCGCCCTTCCAGTCCGCAGGCGCCATCTGATTGACCACTTCGCCGATGCCAGGCTCCCTGATGACCTCTCTGCTGCCGTCTCCGAATACTTTCCATACCACTGCAAGGCGATCGAGCGCTCTTATGCCTTTACGTGGCGACCCTTTAATACCGTCCATCTTATCCCACTCTATTTCGAAAATACCAGAGTTTGACGGGATGGTGCCATTGGTAATCGAGCCTTCGAAAAAGGCGTTGAACCACACATGTGCCACGGAGGTTACCATAGTCCAACCGTAGCCAGCTTTGTTGCGGCGTTCGAAGTCGATGTTTATGTCGTTTGTTGGAAGGACGATACGCGTTTTGGGCCTAAATATCACGGCGTCTCCACCAGTTTCGCTGCCAGGAGATTCATATTCTATCAACGGCATCGAGTCGCCCTTGGTGTCATTGACTCCTGGCGCTGCTCGCTTGGGATCATCTGATCCAATATCCCCTTTAGAGTCGCACTCCGAGCCAACCCGCGCCTTCCCCCCATTTCCACCCCCTCCGGCATCAACGATCATCCGTTCATTCCTTTTGAACACATGGAATGTCTTTATTATTTTCCCTTCTTCAACGTACCCCTCTACTGAGACTTTCACGCCGTCCTTTAAGCCCCACACATGGAGCTCCAGAACCTCCACTGACCTCTCAACGTAGGTTTTCCCATTTTTAGTCCACTGGGTTACATAATCTATCCAACGGAGCTGGCTAGGGATACTTACACCCTGCCCGAAGCCAGGGCGCATTCTCCTCTCAGTGAAACGGGAAAGTGCGTCGGCCGGTACCCACCCGCACTCGGATATCAGGTAAGCGCATGAGATAGTGCCGGAGCGCCCCTTTCCCGCTGAAGAGATAGACTAGTATTAGCACGATATGAGATACTAAACTCTTCTTTACTGATCTCCTTAATATAGACCAAGCAAGCGGTATAACCTAGATAGCCCGTGACAAACCTTTACAATGCACAACAACTACCCTGTCCTTATTTCCAATCAACCAGTTCCGCATACTCGCCATAATATTTGGAACCAACGCAAATGGTGGCGGATGGTGATCTGGGAAAGGGTAGTGCCATATCCTCCCATAGACCTCCTCGTCTGGGTACCCGGTCCCCTCTGCACGGAACTCCCATATTGCCCAATTGTCGCCGTGCTTCTCATCCAAGAATTTGACCAACGAGGCCAGAGGATTGCGATAGGCGAGCTGTGGGTAGGTCGAGGAGGGGCCCGATGTTGCAACGACTGGGATTCGAGCGGACCGTCAGTCGGACATGTTCGCATTCTGGCGGGGAACTAACCAGAACGAGAGTGGGGAATGTGTACTTGAATCCGTTACGTAGCAGAGGTCCAGTCCAGCTTCTGGGTGACGGGAACGAGGCCCAGCGACTATCTGGCGGAGGATAGATGTCTAGAGCGTTGTTAGACGTGATTTTTCAGGGCCTATATCAAAATTTATATAGATGGAGTATATTCCTGCTGGGAGCCTTGGTTCGGCGCCGTTCTCTTATGCCAATAACCTACCATTTGTTGTTCGTTGAGCCTGAGGGAGCTGGTGACCAGTAGGCGAGATCATACACAGATGCCCAATCGCAAATGCTGTGTGGTGTGTACATGTGCAGTTGAACTGGTGGTTGCTCGAGCCAAGCAACGTCTTGGCAAGACAATACAATAGAACTGTGCCCTCACCCAGGTGACGCCGCTTTAGCTGGGTGAGCTGGGCGATCCTGAGCTGGGTGATCACCAACACCTATTTTTTTAATCACCCCCTTGAGTCGGCGGCTTTAACGGATCCCAACTGGCTTAGACCCGGCGGATCTAGAGATGGAGAGAGCGGCAGAGAGCACCTACCTTCCACCATAAGATGGGGTAGCTCCCCTCCTCTCTTAATCACCTCTAAAGTGTCGATTTCCCAACGTCGCCTTGCATTGTCCCATTCGTCCTTTCATCAGCTTTGCCTCAGTCACTCTTCCATGCCTAGAAAAGAGGTTACTGCAGAAGAATTGCTGGCTCAAGCCAAAGCTGGTAGCTACAAAAGAGGAGCCCATTGGGAGAAAGACAGCACTAGGGATGCTAGCAGACATGTTGACCGTCGTGAGGCTCCGTGAGACATGAGTGTAGCTCGCTGGGTAACCCTGTGGGGCTGCCATCTTGTGTGTAGCCATGTGGCTGACCTCACGAGGAGGTCAGCAATCAGTTCTATCCTACTAGAATTATCAAGAATTGCTCTCCCACCAGCTCAACCAATCGAATTCTTCAAGCGCAGTACTCGGGCCCTGAAATGCACGCCCGGGTGTGTTGGTCAACACTCACGGTCATGGAAACCCCTCCTAGTCCCCCATGGACACCATCTAGTTGACGGGCATTGCCCCACATATACGGTGGTCATGGGGCTCTCCCGTAGCATCTCTCGTACATTCATACAACCTCTGCTACCAATGCTCGCCAGCACACATAAGGCATGTATGTACAAGTTTATATGCAATCGATACGAGCATATCTGAAACAGTAGCTCTAAAGGGTGTATTTTCCTAGTGCTCCTGCCACTGCTGAAGTGAGGCTATACGAATGGTGGCGGCGGATCTTTTTTGGGAGCAATGCCTAGGGGGGTTAAAGAGGGACCAGAGGCGTGCTGCTTCAAACCCCAACCGCCTTGGTGGATAGCTTATAGTGGGTGATCTCCGATCCCCACTCCACCGCGGTTACCAGCCTACCGGCGAGGCCCTTAGCTAAAATGATCTCCGTGATCTCCTTCGCCTTTCCTTCCCCAGGTTCCCAACCTTACTTTCGTGCGCCATCTCGCTTTTTTCTCACTCACCTCCTTCTCCTCCCTCGCCCTTTTCTTTCGTTCGTAAACTGCCCTCACCGTTCTCCTAGTCTTTTCCCTACCTTCCTCGAAATTTGCCCGCGCTAGGCTGATAGACTTGTCAATTTGCTCTGCTGTGTACACAAAATTCCAAGTGCTCAAAAATTCGTTCGTATCAGGGTCCACATCGGCAACTTTCTCGTTGGGAATAAAAGGGAAATAGACAACGGCTATCCCATCTGACTCCATCAGGTCCTTATCTTCTTCCACCATTTTCGAACGGGGAGGTTCATCGGTGTCGCGGCGTTCTTCTGTGGTGCCCGCCCAGACGGCGCAATATCCCAGGTCTCCCCCCACCTTGCGTTTCTGCTCGACTGCCTCTTTAGCATTCGGCTGCGTTTTGTCGTCATCCCGTGCTTGCTCTAGCTTCTCAGCAGCTTCGTGGGAAGAAGAGGCCTGGGCAGCCTCCAACTGAGCGGTGTTGTCCGGCATTGAATGCTTTGGCCACCCGGCACCGATCGGCCAACCCTTGATGTCTCGCTGTCTGGCGTAGCCGTCGACTTGGGAGAGCCAATTCTCGGTCTTGATGTTTGCCGATGCGTCGAATGCAATCACTATGTCGACGTTTCGTCCTGGCCTGAGGAGAGGATATATAGGTAAGTTATTAGACATCCCGGCATCCATCAACTGCAAACGAGCGGCTTTAAAGATGCTTTCTGGGCATGTACTTGGAAGCCGATCTTTCATGCCGAGTACATAGTTCGGTACTGAAGCTGGGTTGATAGGGTGAATTTTTATAAGGTCATTGTTGCGCTCTCCTATCATTCTGTCAAGGCCTCCAAATCCCATACCACCAAGCACTGGCCGGACCTCCTTGTAGTAATGGCTATAGATAGTGTGAGCAGAAGCAACCTAAACATGGTGTAGGTAGCACCCCAGAATACATACCTTAGCGTCGCGCAGAAAGCGCTGCCCCATATCCCCATCAATGAAGGGAGCTTCCGTTCAGGAAGACCTAGTCCATTCTCGCGCAAGATATTTTTCCCGTCCTGAAACTGCCTTCCAACGGCCCAAGTCGGAATCCCGGCTTCCAATTCCTCGCACCACATCTCATACGGACTGAATTCAAACCACTGGAACCAGGCCTCCTGTTCAGCCCTTTCCTTAATTTCATCAGATGATGTGCGCGAAACGCCTTCCGTATCAGCAATGGTGTCGAGCGGGATCTCATGCCTGACAGCTGTGTATATTGGCATAGGTGCCAACCCAGTATCTATATGACCTCTCTGACTCGAAACCTTCAAATCAACATCCCTCACGTCCAGTTCACCTCTCGGGACCAAGAGACGTGCCGCCAGGAGCAACCCATAGATGTCGACCAAACCTCGCTCTCCATCGGGGTCACCTTTCAATTGTTCCACTAGGCCTCGCAAAAGGTATTTGTTTGTAGGGGCAGTATTCAAAAGGTTCAATGCTGTTGGCGGAAAAGCAATATGCACACTGAGTCTGGCCTTTAAATGATCCACAAGCTTCTCGAACTTCTGGCCGGCCAGCGATGAATGATAGAGTGACTGCAGCCAGCAGCTACCACTCACCCCGGCAGTGTAAGTTACGCAATCAAATAGACCCGCCTCCGTCGCCGCCAGGTATGACCCGGTTCCCGCAACCAAAGCACGAAGCCCACCACCTGAGCCGCACATGGCGATGATGGGAACGTCATCTGGATGGACCTCCCCATCAGGTAAGTCTAAATACTTCGCCAGTGCTGCTCTCGTGAACTCCCTTCGCTTCCTCAAGAAAGCCTTTTCTTCATCGCATAGATCATTAGAGACTCGCACAGTCGCGCTCCAGAGGATCTCCGGATTGAGCCCCGGGTGTTCAGACTCTTCCCATACCTCTTGGGCTAATGAATCTGGCTCCATTGAGATTTCCCGTTGCAGCTTAGAGACGTGGCCGGGCAGTGAGCGTGCCCATTCCGGCAGGAGGAGCTCCGGAATACTATCCGGGAAAGATGGCCATTCGATGTTAGCGATTGAATCCCGAGCGAGGGCAGATTGAGCCATGATTATATCCCAGGCCTGGGCTGACTTCGCCGCTTCTCTAGCAGTTTCCACAGCAATCCCACGCTCATTACTCTCGTCTTGAGTACCAGGTTCGTTACCAGCGCCCTGCATCGCGTGTACGGTAGCCGCAGACTTTCCACTGCTCTCGTTGTGTAGACGTGGCTCAGAAGGAGGTTCGGTATTGCCATCAGAATAGAGGATGTAGAACAAACTCCCTATTATCGTGGCCCCAACGCCCAACCGAGCCACATTTCGTTTCATAACAACGTTGGGGGCATATGACGATGGACGGCTATGAATTCTTGCCGTAAGAATACGGTGGGAGGCGCAAGAGCGACATGTGGAAGAGCGGTTATGCATTCCATAGTGGAGCCGGGGTCGCGCCAGGACCATAATGAGGGACTTAGGGCATCAGAGTAGGGCATTAGAGTAGGGCATCAGAGCAAGGCACTAAAAGGCATGTGATAAGGTTGGCATCGTAAGAGGCCCAGCTACACATCTTCTCACCGATTGGCTCGGATACCGCATCGCTCCCACAGCGATCCAATTGTTCCGGGATAGAGATGTTCCGGTCCGTCAGAAGCTTGGTTCCTCTAGAAGTACGGGGTAGCATAGAAGCACTCAACGCAATCAGAGTCCCACAGACAACAATCAGGACGAACAAAGCGTACGACACAGCTCCACTATAGAACTGTGGGCAGAAGACGAGAAAGACACCTTCAGGAGCACCCCCAAGGCGGTAGCGAGGGCAGCGATAGGAATTATAAAGTGAGCGACGGCGGCTCGGCCCCATGCTCTGAGGATTCGTTGGCAAATCGCTAGCTATCCTGTCCACTTTGACCTCCACGAGCTCTCAAGGTGTGTAAGAGTAATCCGCCATAACCCACATAACCCTCTCTACCAGAGCCAAAGGCCTCTGAACGCCACTACTGCTATATCCGTTGCCCTGTAAATTACTCAGATCTTCGCATAGAGATGATTAGCCATCGCGGGAGCGCGGATGAGGAAGATTCCGCCGAAGTCGAGGTCCTTCTATCACGGTTAACGAAGACGAAACTGCTTACGGCAAAGATCCAGGCGTCTCTTACGCGTCTAGAGACAAGTGCGGGTAATGTACAGGAAGCTATACGGCCGATTTATGGCAATACACAGCGGCTACAGCAATTGGGGGCTAGTAAGTGGGCTGTCTGAGTAGAGAATTGCATATTGTGGGTGATAGCCGGCTAAATCGTAATTGCAGACATTGACCGCACGCTCGAGGCGATCGAGAATATACGGAAGCCATTGGATATAACGTCAAATGAGGAAAACATAATCCGGGTTGGGTAGGTGGATCCTGCACTCGATGTGGCTCTCAACTCTCCTAACAGTCACGTAGACCACAAAAGGCCGGATTGTCCGAATTCCTCGCATCGCTAAAACGCACAAATGCAGCCCTAACAGAGCTAAAGTCCACCAATTTACGCTCTAGTCGAGATGCAGTTGCGAAACTTACCAATATCCTCAGGGCTGGAATCCAGCAGTTGGAGTTTGTATTCCGAGAGACATTGCAGGAAGACTCGAAGCCAGTGGAGCCCCTGCATTATATAACTAAGGGTAAGGTCAGCTCCAAACTAATATATACTATTTAACTGATGGTGTATCAGAACTGCCATTTCCGACGATTGCACAGGACAAGGTTTCACGACTAGCACTGATTAACTCCTCCGTTGCGTCGTCCCTGATACACTTGGAACCGGACAGCCCCGCTGATGCCATCCCCTCTACTGCTCGATCATTCAGCGATACTCGTGGTGCATATGTAGCCAAAACTCTCCAGAATCTCGCCGCGGCCTCCATGAATACGACTAAAAAGAAGACTCCAGATGCTATATATCGCCAAGGAACAAACGGAATCGGCATATACGCCTCTTGCATGGAAGGTCTTTTCCATGCCGAGTACGAAAACATTTGTCAGATGTTCCCACGAGAGCACTGGAGCCCTGTCTATGGGAATACCACTCGTGGTGCTCTCGCTGAATTCTCGAAGACACTCCGAGAATTAAACGCGCACATTAAAGCCAATGTCACTACAGACTGCTTCCTTGCCTACGAGATTACTGATATCGTATCCTCTCTATCATTCCGCCTGGTCGAAAAAACCGGTGAACTCAAGGACGAGCTTCAAGACGCCCTAAAACCAATCCGCGAGACTGCGAAGACTTCTCTCGGTGAGCTCTTAGACGACACTCGCCGCCGAGTTTCCAGCATGCCCACCGTTCCCCTAGACGGTGCTGCCGTCCCTTTGACCTCGGAAACCATGACCCGTCTCCAGACAATGACAGCATACACATCCCCTCTAACCACCATCATGGTTGCCCTTGGAGATGGCAATTGGTCTCCCACCAGCAGCTCGACTAACCCGCGCAACTCCGCAAAGGGCTTCGACGTTGGCGCCGATGGCCGTCAGCTGCTTGCTCATTACTGCAGCGACACCATTGACACCCTCCTGCAGAGTCTAGAGAACAAAGCACGTACCATACTAAAAGGAAAGAGCCTGCTCGGTGTATTCATTGCGAACAATGTAAGCGTTGTCGAAAGCATGATCCGATCCTCTGATCTTCAGCCGGTCATGACTAGCAATTGGATGTCCCGCGTTGAGACCTGGCGCAAGAAAGGCATCAGCCTCTACTTGGATGCATGGAAGGACCCGTCCGCATACCTGCTCGACGTGACATACACGAACCGCGCTGGGCAGCGCCCACCATCTGGGTCCAACGCCCCCATCAACAGCGCAGAGATCATCAAAGGCCTCAGTTCGCGGGATAAGGATGGACTAAAGGAGAAATTTAAGGCGTTCAATGCGAGCTTTGATGATTTGACATCCAAGCACAAGCAGTTGACCCTAGAGCCTCAGGTCAAAGCACAGTTAGCTAGGGAGGTGCAGGCACTGATTGAACCACTGTATGGCAGATTCTGGGACCGCTACCGGGAGGTCGACAAGAAGGGGAAATATGTCCGCTACGACAAGGGCCAACTGGCCGCGGCATTGGCTGGGCTGGGGTAGTTGAGTACTTCACGTTCGTTCGCCCTGGTGGTCACGAACAGCCCGGTTGCATATGGATTCGGCGTACCCCCCTGTGAATACTCTCTACCTTTCCCATCTCTCCTAGGGAAAAATCCCGCGAGATTGCGAAAGATACTCTCTCCCCTCTCATCCTACTAGGCTAATTCCTCACTTTCCATATCCCCAAGAGAGATACACAAAAACGCGTGTGAATCAGATATCCCTCTCTCTCCATCCCCAGGATATGAAATTGCCCCTTGTCTATACGCAAAAAAAAATCCCTACCCAATTTCTTTCCATTGTCATTTCTTTTCCCCTAAACCCCCCCTTCCTTGCAGATATTCGTATACCGTGTGCCCTGGTACAGCGATTACTCACTCCGGTATCAAACCCGACCAAAAACAGAAAAAAAAAAAAAAAAAAAATCAAATAAGGTCACGCGAATGGAAACGGGAAGTGGGATCAATAAATAAAATAAATTTACTCTAATACATAGAAACTCCAAAAGTAAAGAATAGGAATAATAATTGTAATGTGTGAGATGTATAAATGGGCACTCTCTTATATATTATTATTTAGGTCGTGGTATAAAATTTTTTTTTCTCCGACACGACATCAAAGTTCTTCAGCGATAAGGGGGGCTACACATCCCTTACTCTACTCCTAATACTACCCGATTTGTTGCTAAATAGCATACCTTCTCACTCTGCATAACGAAACGACGAAAATACTCCAGCTGCTTGCATAACATTCATTGCTAGAAGAAAAAGGACTAGTGTCTTGCAATAGTTCCTCTGAAATTTAAAAAAAAACTTTCTATAGACGGTAGTAACCCATGCCATTTTGTCAAGCAAGAGGAAAGACAAAGGAAAAATTTCCTAACTACATGAGCCATTACTGTCGTCTCATTGAAGTCGTGGCCAAAATTCGGGACAACCAATAATGCGTCGAAGTTACCCTGGAACACAGAAAATGGGACTTTCATTCTCCATTTACCTCGGATTTCACGGAAGGTTCAACCTTTAACTTCTTCTCTGCAGTACCTCCGGCAGCGTCACCACCTTCTCTGGCGCGCTTCTTGCTACTTTCCGGACTAGGGCTCGTGGGGAAGACTGGGGCACAGTCCTTTAGTGGTGGAGCTTGTTTAGGGGTGGAGGTTTGAATCTCGGGAACTTGGCTAAAGTGCCGTTAGCAAGTGAGCTTAAAAGTACGGAGAGTGGTGGGTGTTTTACTGGGGATCCCTTTCTTTTCTCTCACCTCTGCCTCCATTTCCACCCCGTCCACCACGACCACCACGCCCTCTCCCACGCTGCTTTGACCCATGCCCGCCTCTTCCACCTTTCCCATTCCTATCGTCCCGGAAACCGGACTTCTGATCTTGCTCGCGTCTTTTCTTCCAATCGCCTGGATCGGCACCTTCTTTCTGTGCCTTCTTTTCGCCATAGGGTCTGAAGAGACTAGTGGGTCTAATTTTCCCCGACTTAATATCGCGCTGCTTCTCGTCAACGTAATCTCTCTTGCTCTTCCATACTAGTTCCACCTCCCCCTTCCACTTAGGCTTTGGTTCAAGAGCAAGGAATTTCTGCTGTGTGGCAGTGTCATGGAATTCGACGAATACGGAGCCTTTGAAAGTGCGATCGGGCATACGCCGGAGACGGATAGCATTCGTTGGGCCATATGGAGCAAAGAAGGCTTCGATCTCGAATTGGGTGGTCGGCGCCTCTGCACCAAAACCCTTCTACAGATTGAAAAAGGCGGTTAATCATATGATTACTAGAGTTCGATAGGTGTGAAGACGATAACCCGGGGAGGCCTTACTTACCGCGTAAATGCTTCTATCCATAGTCTTGTCCTCCCATTTTTGGTGGGCTTCATGGACCGTTTTCCCTGTTGAGGTTGGTTCGAGCGGCACCTTGCGCTTGACCTCTTCGTTCTCGGTGAGGTCTAGAAATTCACTCTCCTTCAGGGCCGAAACAATTGCCTCATACGGCTGAAAGCGCTTCATGCGTTTGAAGGTTGCGATCATTTTGAGGCTGATCGGCTTGTTCTCAACGCCGCCAACTTTGGCAAAAAGGAATTTATCCATTGGCAGATTTGAGTCAGAGAAATAGAACTCGACCTAGCAGAGTATTCAAAGTCAGCTTCTATACAGAGCTTGAAGGAAGCGGGATAGTCTTGCCTGTTTACGGATCTCCACTGGATCACTGCTGATTTCTGCCAGAGAGGGGTCGAATTTGGAATTGTTGCGGAGTTTGTAAAAACCCTTCACCGGAGGCTTGTGTCCAGCGACCTCGTCATCGCTATGCTCATTCTTTTCCGGCTGCACAGCGCCATTACCCTCAGCCTTCATACTCGCCCGCTCATTTACAGAGCTACCCTGCTCAGCGACTGCTTCAATTTCTTCCTTTTCAACTTTGACTAGCGGTTGTCCCCCGCACCCCTTCTCCTCCGCCAGGGTTTCCTCCATGCCGACACTTCCATCTTCTGCAGCCGACATCACAACCGACTCTGGCTGCACTACAGAGTCTGCCATGGTAGTGCAAAGGCACTATGGGTGCAGACGTAGCTTGGAAAAGAACACGGTAATGCGAAGCTGCGCTTGAACTAGAAGAAATGCTTTATCCTAGTTGTGACTGAAAAACGTGGAAAGCTGAAGCTGTGGAAAAGAGGAAAGTGGGATGGTGGGGTTGAAGGGTGAGCAAAACTGTGGCGAGCTTCAGCTTCGGCGGTGGAGCTTTGCGAAGCTTCCCCAGTAGGGTCAAACAAAGCAACAACACCGGCCAGCAGGTAGCTCAATTGGCCAAAAGCACCGTCAGTGTTGATGAATGTTCACCAATCGGGCAACTACCCATTTCCAGCGATCATCGACGTTGCACACCGTTATGCTGCGCCTCGAGAAAAAGTACTGCGCCAAGCCGTAAGCGGGCCAGGTGCCATCGCAGGGCAACTCAACGTTGCTGTCCTTTGCTGCTGCAGAGCTGAACGACACGGCATCACCCCGATACTTCTCCTTCACACTATCTATACCTAATTGCTCACTCAGCCTAAGGAACCAGCTGGCAAGCGGCCTATATTTGAAGTGTCTGGGACACCTACTTTGTGCCAACTCTTGCAGCGGATTGGAAGCTCCTTAAGCTCCTCCAGACTCCGTAGCCTTGTGCCCATCCGGGTTTCGATAACGGACGGTCATAGGAGCACTAGCAGCAGCAGCAGCAGCAGCAGCAATGGCGGGCATGCATAATCTCACAACCCTAATAAAGCGGTGCGTAGTGAAGATGCTGCAGCTCCCTCTCCTGATACATCTAGCTTGCCCGGCTTTATGTTTGTAATCGGGAGATCAAATCCCCGAATATTCTACCTGGATGCTCTAGAACCGCAGCATCTAAACGCGTTGTGATGACTGATCTGGTATGTAGGCTTGAGGCTGCAACATTGCGTCTTGAGGACATGGCTCAGGCCACTGTGGATCCTGCCACGGTTGTAAATGGAGGGTTTGGGGCCGCGGCACCTGAAGCAGCGCTTGCTGCACAGACTGCTCCTCTACTCCCAGCACAGACCGCTCCGCCACCTGAGCCCCTTCCTAAAGCTATTGAAGACTTTGACGGGTTGATAAGTGGAGTCGTCCAGAAGTATGTCGGCCTGAGCGAAGGTCTAGGCGGATTGGTTGCGGAACAGGTATGTTTCTAGCTTCCTACGCGATAACTCCGAGCCAACACAGTGGCTGACCACCTCTGTGAAACGGTTTAGGCACAAGCAGTTTCACGGGCATTTTCTGCTCAGCGGAAGTTCCTTGTTATCACTACCAAAGCCAAGAAACCTGACATTGCGTCTCCCGTGTATATGGAGATCTTGACGGACCTCCAAAAGCAGATGGGTACGGTCAATGATATTCGAGAAGCTAATCGAGGTTCCTCACTATTTAATCATCTGAGTGCTGTATCGGAGGGGATAACGGCATTGGTATGGGTTACGTATGAACAGAAGCCTGCAGATTACATCACGGAGATCTTGGGCAGCACGCAATTCTATGGGAACCGAGTGCTAAAGGAGTACAAGGAAAAGTGCGTTGGTCCCTTTAGCACGAAATGGATAGAGTTACAGTACGGATTTAAGAGTAGAGGTTCGAAGAGTTCTAACTTCAGAACAGAGATCAGAAACACGTCGAATGGGTCCAGTCTTTCTACCAAATATTTCGATCACTCACAGATTATGTCAAGCAACATTACTCTAACGGAGTGACCTGGAACAAAGATGGGGTTGATGCCAAAGAAGCCTTAAATCAAGCTGAGTCAAAGCAGAACTCTGGATCGTCCACCACTGGTCCTACACCTAAATCGGGCAGTGCTCCTCCACCTCCTCCACCTCCTCCACCTCCACCACTTCCGACCCTTCAAAGCATTCCACCTACCGCGGCTAGCAGTTCAGGGGGTGCTATGGACGCGGTTTTTGAACAGTTGAGTAAGGGAGAAGCGGTCACTGCTGGGTTGAAGAAAGTGGATAAATCTCAGATGACCCATAAGAACCCTTCCCTTCGCGCCACAGCTCCTGTGCCGAGCAGGAATGATAGCACTGGTAGTGCAAGCTCCGCTAGAGGCAAAAGCCCTGTTCCCCCTGGTAAAAAGCCGAAACCGGAGAGCATGCGGACGAAAAAGCCTCCGAAGAAGGAGTTGATCGGAAATAAGTGGTTCATCGTATGCCAATTCTATCCACTCCCTCTTATTCGACATCACTTTGCTAACGAGAGTAGGAAAATTACGAGAACGAGTCTGGAATTGTCATCGACGCCAGTATCTCGCATTCCATTCTCATCTCGAAATGCCAAAATACAACCATCCGCATAAACGGCAAGGCAAACGCCATCTCTGCTGATGGCTCCCAAGGTCTCTCGCTCATCATTGATTCCCTCGTCTCTGTCGTCGACATTGTCAAGTGCCCCAAATTTGCGCTCCAGGTCCTTGGTAACCTACCGACCATCCTTTTAGATCAGGTCAATAGCGCGACAGTGTACTTAAGCAAAGGTAGCCTTGCCACGGAGGTGTTTACGAGCAGGTGCACGAGTGTCAACATCAATGTTCCCACGAAGGACGATAATGGCGATTATGCAGAGTGTCCAGTCCCGGAACAGATCAAGTCATTCGTCAAGAATGGTCGATTGGTTAGCGAGATTGTTGAGCATTCTGGCTAGACTTTGGTTCTAGGGATTTAGAGAAAGGGCCTTTGTCTCCGATAGTCTCTTGTACAATGCAAATCGATTGAAATAGTAACATTCGGTTCTACCAATGTATGTATTTCGTGTACTATGCCTCTAAGGTTAGAATATTTTACTGCACTTCAAGAAGTTGCTTATTAATTTTCTAATCCCTTCTCTCAACAAAATCGATCTTGAAGCAGAGCGATTTGGTTGGAACTAGAACAAATGTAACTTTCTAACATTTATACAATTCATTTTAACTCCCATGAGATTCCTGTACAGTTTGTTACAAGCGGTGTGCTTATTGCATGAATCAACGGCCACGACGGAGGTACCAGTTGAACGCTAACTGATACGTCTCTTGGTTGAACGGGGTTGGTACCTTTTGCAGCAGCCATTAGAACACATCCGTAAATTATATTTAGACTAGATAAACTCACTTCTGCAAGTCCAGGCCTCGCCACAGGATGTCTCAGATAAACCGCTGCACAAATGTTCTGATTAACCTCCAAATACCTCGGAATAAAAGCAAAAGCGCTCATGAAATCTCTAGGGCGCCATGGTGTCCCATAAGGTTTGCTAGGGTCAATCGGGTTCTCCTTCAGTTTTTCCATCTCCTTTTCATGAGCCGCAGCGTCTTTTCTTGCTTGATGGTCGATAGGTATAGAGTCCGCGGGAGGGGCGAGTTGGGTGGTGAAGTTGCTAAGTTCCGCTTCGAGCGCTGGTATGGCGAAGGCGGGGGCAGAATCACCTTGCGAGAGGAGGGTTTTTGCGGATTTTTTGAGAGACCGGAAGGCTTGCTTTTGCTTAGCAGTTAGGGAAGACGCGTCGATGCTCGATATGGTGGTACGAGCACGGGCGAGAATTGTGGTGATGGGGTTGGCTGGTGTAGGTGATTCCGTTCCTTCCGTTAAGGGTTCCGAGATTGAGAGTGTAGATAAATCTAGTACATCATCTGAAGGTTCTGGCTCGGTGGTCGTATCGGAGGGTGGAGGTGCTTTCCTAGCCTTTAAACGTCCAGCACGGCGTTGGGGCTTGGACTTTGGAGCACCCGTTGCAAAAAGAACCCGATCTGGCTCAACCTGGAACATGTCTCCGGGATTTAGCATGTATCCTGGGTAAATCATCTAAACATCGAGTGGTTAGTAGTTACTCAATAACTAGACTTTCAATATGATAAAGGGTTCCTGCCCTTTTCCCATTGACTCTCACGAACCCATGCACAACAAACTGCCTAGCCTGCCTCGCGCTGCTGGCAAATAGCGCCCGAAAAATCGCCGTATCCAGTCGACGCTCCATGGGTGCATAGACCATATTCATATACGGCGTTTTTGGAGTCTTCCTAGTTCTGGTTTTCGCCATATCAGGGGGAACATCTAATCCGGAGCCCCTCCCCAGCGCTTGCTCGCTGCCATCGAACTGTGCGAGATACCGGTGATCCATTGGAACCACCGATGCTAGACGGGGCCGGAACATACGCTGCCATTGCTTTTCCCGGACCTGCTCGCCATGATATGCACGCGTAATTGCCTTTGCAGTCCACTTCTGCTGAAAGAATGTGCGACTCTTGATTTCCTGGCGCCGAAGCTGAGCGAGGTTGTAGAGATTGTATTTATTCCATGACTGCCGGATTTTCTGCAGATGATTAATGTTAGTAGGAGCAACTAGACTAGCAATGGGGAGGGTATCGTGTTGTTACCGGTCTCTTGAGACCATGGAACCTCTTCCGCATAGTGACCTTGTGTATTTGGACCGCTTTTGCCTGCAGTGGTCTGGGAGATACAAGGGGAAAAAGTCCCTACTCTTATTGAACAAGTATCTCTCTGAGCCTCGCTTGCCGCTTTAACGATTAGCGTTTCTTGCCTGCTGCCCCACTGTGAAGCAGACGGCAACATCAGTGCGATTGAAATAGCGCTACATAGTGACACAGCTCAGTACTAAATCTCGGACCCGCAACCAGTCACTGGTCCCACCTCCAGCCCCCGTCGCCATGTCGTCTGCTAACTCTGCCCAGACAGCAGAACAGACACCTCTTCCCATCAGACCTTGCCCTTCTCTGCAAACCCTACCTGGGCCCCACCCCCGAATTAAAGACATCAAACTTCTCCTCAAAGTTGCAGACCTCTCCTGCCAAGGGGCTATCGACTTCCTTGGTATAGTTAATGCCGGACTTGTGGTCGAGGAAGCTGTGAACCACGTTTTTCAATGGCTCTATACCCCTGAGTCTACAGTCCCTGGGACACGCTCTGTGACCCTTATCATACGGAGTATGGAAGGCGTTGCTTATACGAGAGGCAAAGACCTTGATTCCGATCATAAGGAAATCCATTTCTCAGCCGATTACATATCTAGCGTCCCGGCTGAGCGCAAGAAGAACGAGATTTTGGGCGTAGTATGTCATGAAATGGTGCATTGCTTTCAATTTGACGCATGTGAATCCGCACCTAGCGGTTTAATTGAGGGTATCGCAGACTGGGTCCGTCTATGCTCAGGGTTTAGACCGCCTCATTGGAAGAGAAGGGCTGATGGCGATTGGGATGCTGGGTACGAGCGTACAGGATTTTTTTTAGAATACCTAGAGCAGAGGTTTGGTGAGGGTTCTGTCAGAAGGGTCAACGAGACAATGAGGAACACGAAGTATGAAGAGGAATCGTTTTGGAAAGATTTATTTGGACATCACGTTGAGAAGCTCTGGGAGGATTATGGTAAGGAGCTGAAGGAGACCGAAGCCGTGGATGAAATTTCCACCACAGAGAGCGAGTCGTCAGAGGGGCATGCGGAAGCAGGCCAAGGTACGGTATGCGCCCGGTCAAGGGGAGGCGATTTAAGTGCCTCATGCTGAAAGTGCCTCCGCAGAACCCGACGTAGACATCCGCAGCTACGAGTCACAACGCCCCAACAGCACCGATATATCCACCATTTCCGACCCCTTGGCATCATGGGTCTTAATCTCTAAACCTCCGGACCTCTCGACCACTAAACAATCCAACAGAACCGACCCAAATATCACCGCCCCCCTCTGACGAAGATGATTTAGAGTAAAACGGCCTGAGGTTTCATTAGCATATCCGGTATTAGGAAGAACGACGTGCATATCTTATTCCTTTAGCATTCCCACGGTTGCACACGCACCGCTCAACGAGGCTTATGGCAAACTCCCCATTCTCCTTCAGCGTCGCATAGCCGACGTGATTCCAGATGGACTACCTTGTCCTAGAACCGGTCACCGGTTCGTTTGGTTTGGAGTACGTCCTAGGGTAGCTCAGTAGGCTGCTCTTGTTTAGATATGGGATCAGCTGCATAGTCTACCGCAATTAGCAATTATCCCCTCTTTTTTAATGCTGCATGTGACACTATTTGCAACGAGCAATAGGGAGAGATTGTCTATCACTATGGCTAAGACTTTGTAATATATAGATATAATAGCAATGTTCCAAAAGCAAGACGTGAGGACTCATCCATCTCTGAAAAGATCATTCATTAGCGCTATTTATAATGAACGATGAGAGGGGGAGGAGAGGGAAATAGTCTACTGCTATAAATGGGTTTTTGTCATATAGGGAGAAATAGCAACAGTGTGAAAGGATAACATGGAAAACTGTATCTAAGAAGTATATTCCAAAGCGTTAGCTAGCTACAGTGTTTTACAAAGACTCGCATTATTGACAAAAACGAAAGCTACCTAGAGAGCATCAAACTTTTATTTACATTATGGAAGACGGGAAAAAACTGTCGGACAAAAACGCCTTAGCACCTTAGGTGTTTTACGGTAAGCGGTCGCGAGAAAAACAAGTCTCTAGCACCCAACGCCCAAATTCAGACAGATAATCAAGAAAGTCAATGCTCTAAAGGATCGGCCCTGCTCCCTCCTTTTCTCTCTTTGCGATATAATATGTAAGCAGGCTCTGGTGGTCCTCAGTCACTTTGGACACCAATGGCCAAAAATTAGCGCGTAGGAGGTCATATAGTTCCAAACAAAGTTGGACAACTGCCCGGCGAAGAACTGGATCATTTGCATTTAGGCAGCGCACAGCCAGTCTCCCTAGACGTACTTTCTGCTCCTCCTCAAGTGTTGCCCGGTGTTGTGGCATGTTGTGTAAGAGTGATCCCAAGACATAGAGTCCCATACAAGTCGTTTGATTGCCGGATGCCGCCTCCTCAGCTTCTATCAGTGTAAGGATTGGGTTGATACCATCCGTCGGGTTACAAGACGTGACAATATCTTCTGAAACCTCTTCTAGCGCACTAACTATATGAGATTGGTAATCGTAGTCTTTGCGTGCTTTAAGAATCGCGCAAAGAGTTCTGGAATAGTACGGAGCAAATAGGGGGCGTTGTCTCCGTAATAGAATCTTCATCATGATGGTGGCCTGCATCTTGAGGTCCTGGGTTTTTCCTGGGGCTGTTTGTGTCGGGAAACCGTCCTGAGATCCTTATTAACAGGGGGCGGTGCTAAAGGAAACTTGACAGACTTACAATTGGAGCCTCTAGATAGTCTAAAAGTGAGATTAGGAGCTCGCCGAACTTCGCACCGTCATCCCAGATATCGTAAGGTGTTTCCTCTCCGTTATTCTCTTGCAGAGCCTGTCGGACTGGGTGATTCCGTGCAAGGCCTTGTAGCATTCGAAAGCCATGTGGATCAAGAGTTCGAGACCGAATTTTGGCAATACCGCTGTCTAGAAGACGACGTGCTTTTACCTCTCCCTTGGGGATTTCCGCCTCAGGAAGGATCTTTGGTGACTCTGCCGCCACCACCTTCCGCCAGTCGTCGCGGTGAAAGTGCTCTAAATCTTCTACCTTCGGGGTAGAGATAGACTTTGGTGTGACGTTCGGTATTGCGGCGCTTGCTGACGATGAAACCGGAGCAACTTTCGTTACTGGCGGGGAGACTTGATCTGTAATTAGTTGAGCGGAAATAACCGCCTCAACCGCCTTCTCCGTTGTTGTTGCGATAGCTGGGGCAGCCCCAACATCATCGCTTGCAGGCTCGGGGTCTTCGTAAACCTTTAGTATTTCTAACTCGTCTGCATCGCTCGAGGTAGCTGTTGCATCAGGAAGCTGAAGCTGCTGCGTAGGCGCGATGGGCTTCGATGGGGATTTGGTGTCGAATACTGGTTTCGTAGCGGGTAATACTCTCTGTGGTGTCTTAGCACTGACCGCTGGTTTTACAGCGGGGATGACTAGAGTTAGTTCTTCATCGTTGCCCTTGCCGGGACTCATGGCTGGACTTTCTAACTTCGCATTGCGGCGGGCATATGGGTCCGCAGTCACAGGTCGGGTGGTTTCAGCCTTCCTCGACGGCCTCAGCGGTCGCACTGGAGCGGATGAAAGACTGGGTGCAGCTCCCGGTGGTTTCAATGGAGTAAAGGAGGACTGAGCTGAGCCTGGGCGTGGTGGCAGTTCTTTCCCGGCTGCGGCAGCCTTCTTTCTAGCTGCTATGGCTTCTTTGAGGGAGACACGTGGAGGGGGCCCAGTCAAATTCGATGTGTTCTTTAGTAACGCCGGCGCTCTCATTGAAACCGAAGTTTTGAGCTGCGGTTTACTCGGAGAATTCGGGTTACCGGGGTCTTTTTCGAGCAGTCTCTTAGAGTTCGAATCTAGCGTTGATATGATGCTGTTCGCTCATGAGCACCCGAGCTGAATCTTGTTTGGAAGGTTCTACTTACGCTTCGGCTTTCTCAGGCCAGATCTTAGCAAATACCCAAAAAGTACCCCTCATTCCTTCTCTGACTGCTGGATTTGCGTCGGCGAGGCCTTTCTTTATGCATTTCTCTGCCAGATCAAGCCCTCCTGTATGCTCAATATGACTCTTATGTTGTCCATGCGTTGTGAGCATCGTCTTTAGCCACCCTGTGGCATATTGCCTGGGCTGGACGTTCTTATCCTGACAAGCAGCCCACACATGCTGCATAACGCGTACGTGGTAAGAGACGTTGGCCAGAATTTTATCGACAGTTATGTTTCCGTTTTGCGAGCTAATCTTCTTTGTGCCGCCGCAAAGTTTGACTAGGTTCTGTAGAAGTATTTCCACCATTGGATCAAGGCCTGAGCCGGCGGTCTTGGCAATCTCCTGAATCGTACTGCATCCGTTGGATGAGACTGTGGTACGAAGCGAGTTAACAGCCTTTAGAATTCCGTCAAGGAGACCCTTGATGCCTGCGAGGTAGGATATCGTGAAGTCTCTTGGCGCATTCCCCTTGGTAATCCTTCGAATCTTCAAGACGCTTTTTTCCCGGGCTATCCAATTTTGTTCACTCTCTCTTCCCTCAAAGCAAGGATGCATGGAGCGGAAAATCTCATCAAGCTCTCTCTGAGTATCCACGTATGCCGGCTCCAGCTGATCCACATCTTGTTCTGAGGGGGGGGGTTGATTTGTGGATGACGAGGGTTGACGATCGTACGCTTCTGTTGGGGCATATGTCTCTTTCCTTGGCACGTTTTCTTGGTAGTCAAGTGACTGTGTAGACTGTACAGATTGCACCGAAGCCTTTAGGTCCGTATCTAGGGGTGGTGATAACTCTAGATGGGTAATAATATAAGTTGTGATAGTCTTTCTGACATTGCGCTGTGTCAGTTGTTTCTTGAGATCGGATTTAGCATGACCGGGTGCGGTCCTAAAGGGAATAGTTAGCGGTGAAGCAAGGTCTAAACAAGACGGATGGGTGGAAAGGCGGTAGAGGCGTACCTGAACAACTCAACAACAGCCATTTTTGCAGTCTCTCTTACTACTCCATCTGCGTCTTCAAGTGCCTCAACCAATCGCGGCACAAAAGGTTTAAATTGGACCCCTTGCTCCTTGCTCATCTTCGATAGAGTTAGCCTTGAAGCAAGTAGAGCTGCTGCAAACACACCTTTGCAATCCAATGGATAGCATTCTCTTTCATTCGTGAGTTTTTGCTGGCCAAGGCAACATCACGGATCGATTTCTCCACATCTTGGGGACATGCCTTCCAGACATCACTTAAGCACTGAGCGGCTAGAGCGCGATGGCGCTCTTTCTGGTCACCAAGTCGGTCAAGGAGAACGGGAATAGTGCGAGCCCCTTGCGAAGCGATATGTCGGGGTTCTTGAAGATTCAAACGCTTCAGAAGATGACCGAGAGTACCTGGGCATAATTAATAAGACCGCGCCATATCGAAGCACACCAGAACATACCGAAGCCGCTCGTAACGAGAGTGGCATTCTGAGACTGCATTGCCAGCCGAAGAATATCAAAGAGTTGCGGGACAGAGGCATCGGGAACGTTGTAATGCTTAATACCGCTCTTCACGTCGTTGATGCCGGCAACCTTCACATCGACGGAGGCGTCGGGGCTTCTCATCAAGGTAAGAAGCTCACCGACCTGCGATTCCATAACCTTCGACATGGCGACGGTAGAGAGCGTAGTGGTGTCAAATCCCAAAGTGCCGCGAGCGTTCAGGGCGTATCTGCTTCTTGAAATCAGCGACATTGGCGCGAACGGTGGGTGGAGACGAATTACTGGAGACGCGGGGGCAAAGGGAGCGGTTCTTCGTGTAATTCACGCCTGGAGACCGCTGGGGAAAGTGCACGACGGAAGTTGTGGGCGACAGCTCTTTCTTCAGTTGTTGGGGCAGCACGCGATAGCAACGCGCTAAGGCCGACTGCGGCTTGGAGCTTGGAGCCGCCAGCATCGCCCTGATGGGCTGCATGTGGTATTTACAAGCACCGTACGGAGGCTCACGCCAAAAGTATTCGAACTCTTAAATAACCCTCCGTGCACAAGCACTTGCACTTCTCGAAGTGGGTACTCCTGTTACCAGAATTGTTGAGATAACTGGCCTAGTTAAATCTACCATTTATCAAATAAAAAAAATCGCTTATGAGCGCGGTTTTGATCCTACAACAGGTAGTGCTTTCAAAGACGAGTTTTTCGAAGATGCACCCCGCTCGGGTCGACCAAAAGTTGTTACAGAAGAGGCAACAACAAAAGTACTCAAAACAGTTAAGGAAAGTCGTGAAGGAAGAGAGAAGACATCAAATGAGTTGGGATATTCCGCAGGAATCTCTGGAAGATCTGCATTACGAATACTTCGAGCTAATAAGCTTAGAAAGTGGAAACCAACTTGGAAACCTGGCTTGACACAAGCTATGCGCGATACTCGACTCAAATTTGCATTGGAACATGAAAATTGGACACTAGAAGATTGGAAGAATGTGATTTGGACAGATGAAACTAGTGTTATGTTGGGATATCGAAGAGATGCAACAAGAGTATGGAGAACTAAGGATGAACGATATAATAGTACTGTCATCCGTGCTCATTGGAAGAAGGCTTCAGAGTTTATGTTTTGGAGTTCTTTTTCTTATGATAAGAAAGGCCCTATGCATATTTGGATACCAGAAACAGCTCAAGAAAAAAAGAAGGCTGAAAATGAGTTGGAAGTTTACGGAAAGGACTGGTAAACTAGTTAGGAACAATAAAGCTGGAGGAATCGATTGATACCGATATGGAAAGGTTGTTCTGATAAAGAAACTTATTCCATTTGCTCAAGAGTGTTTAAAGGATCGACCTAAAACTTTAGTGCAAGAAGACAATGCACCATCTCATGCACATCAGAGTCAAGCAGATATTTACAACATTTTTGGGATTCAACGACTGCTATGGCCGGGCAATTCCCCAGATCTTAATATGATAGAACCAGCATGGTTCTATCTTAAAGAGGCAATGGAAAAGTGGACTAAAGCATGGCGCAATCTTGAACAGAGTCGGATTTAAGCTTGGATTCGACGTATTATGGAGTATATACCTAAAGTTATTCTAGAGGAGGGTGGAAGTCGGTATCGCGAGGGTCAGGGTGCTGGTCGCTAAATTTTAGTGGGGTAAAGCCTAACTGGAGCCTAGAGTGGAGTTCGAATACTTTTGGCGTGAGCCTCCGTACATACTGCATACTATATGTTGTGGTATGCCTCGCCGCCGCCATGGCGCTATGGTATTACCATAGCGAACGTCGGAAATGAGTAGGGCTCTGAGGGTTGGAGCGCCCTAAGGCGCTGTTGGAGCGGGCGGACTGCCTTGAGGCACAGGAAGGCTCCGCCGCGAGGCGTGTGCGCAAGGGCAGAACCTCGAACTTCCGGCTAGCATATAAGTATAGTCAGTAGAGTCAATTGAATTCTCATTGTTGCCGCGAACATTAGCCCTAACCATTGTTTATACTGCCTCCACCCGATTGCCCGACCAACCCGAACATCGCTGCGCCAACACTATAGTACTGTGCAATACTCTGTGCAACGTTACACGACGCGGTACTAACGAAGGTATATTGTACTGCTCGATTTGTCGACCGCAATGGCCCATCCGGTTGAGTTTTGCACGTTGGGAATGATGATCATTGGTCAGTTTCCCACGCTGCATCGCATTGGTTACCCTGATACGGAGTATATTATATAATCTTTTTTAGAAAACTCCGCTGATGGCCAGTGCCAGATGATATACATTTTCCTGCTCGAGAGTCTGTGTACGGTGTTCTGGGCGGAGCCGGCTCTTACTCTGCCCTCGGCGCCCGTCTTTTCTCCCCTCCGCCGCAATCAAAATCTGTTGCATGGATTGTCGATGCTGGCTCAGACTTCCCGAATGAGGTTCGCGAGGTCATCCAGAGCTGGAACACTGATTGCTGCATTCGCGAAACACCGGAAAGACGAACCACAAGGAGTTGGAATAAACATGAGCCGTCTGGTCATAGAGGTACGCCCAATACTATGTGGACTAGCGCCGGGTAGCCGATTCAATAGACTCTCGAATGTATACGCTAAGCTTAGTGACTGACGGTTTGCTATGCTTTCTGTAGCTTTCAAATATTTAACTCCGAAAGTTCGCCTCGACCATGGCTCCCTCACCGACTCTCACCTTCAAGCAAAATCGTTTCATCTTATCTGCGGGCCGGCCCGGTGCATTGAGCTTGTTACCGGAATCATGTCCCTACGATATAAGATTAGCACCGATTTCCCGCGACCTGTTTTCATCTGGGAGCCCTCTCCAGATCTTTGCACCCCAGAAAGTCTCGGTGACTGTCTTAAAGCATCGGCACATGTTGACATCGTGAGCCCTAACCATTTAGAATTGGGAGCTTTTGTTAGTGATGTGACACAAAACGACGGGGTAAATGAGAAATTGGTGGAGGAACTAAGTTATAAGTTTCTTGAATCTGGTGTTGGTCTGGATAACACTGGGTGCGTTGTGACACGATGTGGAAAGAGGGGATGCTTTGTAGCCCACCCGGACATCCCCGTCCGGGACGGGTGGTTCCCGGCCTTCCATGAACCCAGCGCTACTGGAGAAGAGAGCGAGATTGTTGTTGACCCAACAGGAGGTGGCAATACTTTCCTCGGAGGGTTGTCTATTGGTATGGTTAGGTTAGCATCGGTGAATGGGGGAGACAGGTTGAAAGAAGCGGTAATATGGGGAACCGTAGCTGCCAGTTTCGCTATTGAACAGGTTGGTATGCCGGCACTTGGGAAAGATGAAGGTGGGGAAACTTGGAACGATGTCCACGTGGGAGAACGAATCGCCGAATACAAACGGAGGAACCGCGGCTCGTAATATACACACAGTAAGGATAACTGAATACTCGCGAATATCAACAAGACATCTGGATAGAAACCCTGCACGTATAAACAAATCAAGTCTTATTTGTAAATGTACATTGTTAGCCCCTTCATAACCCACTGGCATTTACTCCGTCTTTCTAGCTTCTTTCTCGTGCTGGATAATCTGCTTGCTCCACCTACACAACCTCGTTATCCCGAAACCCTCCAACAAAGCGGATAAGGAGTAGACCCCAAGTACTCACCATCGACTTGGAAAGAACCGGCCCTCTTCTGGGAACCTTGTTCGTTCTTCCCGGCTAGCACTGACACCCCATGCTATTGCGGTGATGCCGACAATGACAGCGCCCATTATAGCAGTGTTTGATTTCCAATTTGCAGGTTGGGCGTACCAACCACCAGCAGGGGACCAGACATGCTTGGGATAACTGGCGGTGCTTGAGGATTAGAACGATGAGATCGGAGCGGATTTCCAGAGGGTACCCACGGAATTTTGCCGCCACCACCCTAGAGGAAATATTAGTCTGTGTTTTGCATAGCTTGGGGAGCCAGTGGCATACCATTGTTTCACTGAGTAGCGGTGACGTCGTAGAATCTGCTGGTAATCTGCTGGTGCTCTTGACTGAGGTCTCTCGGTGGTTGAGAATCAATAGGACCTCGTTCACGCGGCTCTGCGCTTAGCTAATCATGCTAAACAAACATTCCTCGATTTTTTATTGCAAGCACCACGAACAGCAATAGGAGAAGATACTCGCTTCTATTCTTCTTAGCCTACGACAGAAGCACCTGCGATAGGGGCTGTTGTCTAGGATACAACCGCAGATGAAGCGGATACGGCTTCCGCAATGGGGGGCCCAATTCCTACCTGCAGCCAGACCACTATGCCCGCATTTCCAATGTCTTAATGTACGGTTGCAATCCACAGCATCTTCAGCAAATCCCGAAATCCACTACGAAGATGGCCCTCCATCATCTCCATCGCAGTCAAAAGCTCCGTCAATATCATTTCCACCAAACTCACCTCCCCCTAAGTGCGCCCTCTCCTCGGCCAAGCTCTCAGCTCTCCACGCGCGACTCCAGCTCCCTTCGAAACTGCCACTGCAGACTCTCGCACGTACGCTTGTTCACAAGTCCGCAGATCTGGACCCGCGTTTCAACAATGCGTCATTGAGTGATCTTGGCAGCAAGCTCATAGGATGCTATGCTGCAGAGCATCTCATCTGCCGCTATCCTAGACTACCCGTGGCGGTATTATATGCCGCAATGTGGGCATTTGTGGGCTCTAAGGCACTCATGTCGGTATCCAGAGAATGGGGTTTAGAGATTGCAGCGGAGCCTGGTGTAGAGGTTGATCCAGGACTGTTACAGTTGAAACGCTTGAAGCCGGGGGACGAAGCTGTAGCCGTGCACGAAAGTGGGGTATTGCCGCGGCCGAATGAGCGGATGGGATGGAGACGAGGAATGAGCTCACGTATTGTTGACGATGACGAATTTGGAGATCACCCACCCTCACAAAAGAAGTCGGCATCAGAATTATCCACAGAAGGTACGGAAGCACCCCACGCCGTATCTGTTACAACGGCTTCTGCGTCCTTCGTACGGGCCCTTCTCGGTGCTCTATACCTGCACGCCGGCCGCCAATCTGCTATAACATTCTTCCGCATGCATATCCTACCCCGCGACCTCCCGCTTCACAGACTCTTTTCTTTTACCCAGCCAACCCGCGACCTTTCACGCCTCTGTGCTCGAGAGGGCTTTGAACCACCCGTTGCACGGCTAGTCTCTGAGACGGGCCGCAAATCGCGGACTCCAGTTTTCGTGGTGGGAGTATACAGCGGGCAAGATAAGTTGGGCGAGGGCTCAGGGGGTAGCCTGGATGAGGCGAGAACAAGGGCGGCGGCTACGGCATTGAGGGCATGGTATCTATATAGCCCCGGAGAGACACGCGTTCCGAGCGATACAGAGAATGAGACAGCAGCGGCCTGGAAGCCAATGATGATTGATGTTGGAGAAGTGGTAGTGTAAGGCTACGAATCAGGGACTCTCTCACTTTACGGATGTATTTTGAACAGACTACACGTTTGCATACCCCGATGCGGCTCGCTCGGGAGGCTTGTATAAAAGGGAAAATCTTGTGTTTTATATCCTCCTCCTCACTGTACTCAACTATATCATCACCTTATTTCCTAATGTTTGTGCATCTCGCGGCACTTGTGGGACGGAGTCCAAATTTTGTTCCATACAACAACTTCTACCGAATGTCTCTACTACTTTTATACAGGCTACTACAAAGAAAAAGATATAACCGAATCGAGGGTGGAATGCGCCGCTTACTCAATGTAAAAAGGGCCAAGGTGAATTATAGATACACGAGCTGCTGTACCGTGCATATAGCTAAATCTAGTATATATTGCGCCCTACACGTTCCCCCATGGTGGCTCAACCCCCACCCCTGCGGAGACAGGTTGGACTAGAACAAAGAATATAACCTCAGAGTAAAGACAGTCCACTTTTTTATTTCAGCACAGAGTTACAAACACATCAGTGATAACCCCTTGAAAGCGCTTTACTCCTCCCCTTCAGTGTCCGGAACAGACTTGTTGCTGTTTCTGGTCTTATCCGCTCTACTCGACAGCTCGCCACTAATCTCAGCCTGATACCTTTCCTTCCAATTAACCGGTGGGAACCAGCACCTAAAACCCCCCTTCCGAGTCAGCCCCTTGTCAACCGCAACTTGGCCCTAAAGCAGGCAGGCATAGGATGGGAAAGTAGAGAGATAGCTAGGGCTAACCCCCCCCCTCCCCCTCCCCAAAAAAAGAAAAAAAAGAAAAAGGGAAAAGTTAGACTCACGGGATGTTCTTTTCATAACAGGCAAAATTCCTCTCGTTATAGATACAGAAGATAATCATATCTATATGTCGGGCGTCCGGGCTTATGATAAAGTCTCTTACGGCCTCGACTGCCACTGACGCCGCTAGATCAATGGGGAATTGGTAAATTCCAGCACCTAGAGCCGGGAACGCCACGGTCTTCCAGCCACGTTCCACGGCAAGACGAAGACTGTTGAGATAGCAATTGCGCAGGTAGCCACACGACTCCCGGCTCCCGTGATTCCCGAACACCGGCCCCACGGTCTGGATCACTCTCCTCGCAGGGAGGTTGTACCCGCGGGTCCTTTTGGCATCGCCTGCCATGCAAAAGTCGAGGGCTTTGCATTCTCTGCGCAGGTTTGGGCCGGCGGCAAGCTGGATGGCGCGGTCTAGGTGGCCGCCGCTGCGTAGAGATGGCTTGGCGGCGTTGACAATGGCGTCGACGCGGAGCTTCGTAATGTCTCCGAGGATGAAACCGACTTTGTCGTTGTACTCGGGACGTGCTTGTAGCGGGAGGCATTCAGAGTGTTTCCAGCGGAGACGGTCAGCCTCATAGAGCTGCGTGATGGTCGGGATTTCGGAGACCTCGAGGATAGATTCCATTTTTGGGGAAAATTACGCGGACAGTGGGGTTCTGAGTGCCTTGAATCTGTTGTTGCTTCCGTTGCTGTGGGTTTGAGGGTGGGCCGGGGACTTGACTCTTTATGGGATGGGGTTTTCTTTGTCTCCTTTGACACTCAGGTCAATTGGTCGGGAAGATGCAGCAGCTATGTCACCCACTAACAGCACCGTACTAAGATATCCACTAATAGCACCGCACTATGGGCTATTCGAACAGTTACTCTTTCGGTTGAGTTTGGGGACTGGGAAGAGCTACCTCGTTCAGGGTGGCAATTCGCGGTGTGGCGAAGCACCTTGCCTGCGATCATCCGCCGTTTTCATTCAACACGACTGACGTTTAGCTCAGCGCCGCTCACTGGGAACGAGACTACAAACAAGCAGTCTATTTGCGATGTAGCTTCACACCCTAACCCACTCCTCTACAACACACGCGACCGAGGTTGAGACATGCAATTAGCTCCCTTTACTTGCATCCTCCTTTAAACTCACGATTCTGTTTAACACGACTTTGCCACCCTCACTGTCATTATCCATCGCAAAGTAAGCAAGTCTCATGCCTTGGAATCGAACAGTTTCCCATCCCGGTTCTTTCCCAGCGTCCTTTTCACCTGCTTCTTCTGGCCACGGCGCCCGCTTCCTAATCTCTTCAAGACCTATCTCGATTATTGCATTTGAATAGATCTCCTGGCTGTTCGGGTTGACATCATTCATGAAACCGCCTTCCACTGCGTCTGGGTTCTCTGATTTGAAAAGAGGATTGAAAACCCGTACTTCAGCTTTGATTGGCGAGTTATGGGAGGTTGATAAAGCGACCCACTGGATATATGTCTTCGGTTTCTTGAAAGAAGTCCCTTCCTCGGGCCTCTCGTAGGTAGCCCGAACTTCTGTGACTAAACCCGTTTCCGGGTCCTTAGTGAAGGTTGTTGCTCGAATAGGGAATGGAACTTTCAATAGGCCGACGGATTTTCCGGGAGCTAGGCGGAAGTAATCCTTGCTGTCGACTTCTCTAAAATCACTTCTATCAATATACACAGTCTTTGTGAATGGCACGACGCGAGACCCCATCTCCTGGTTCTTCGGACCGAATGGAACTTCGATCTCTTCAAGGTAGTCATCAGGCAAGCCTTCAATAATGATGGGGATCGGGTCCAAAATGAGCATTAGTCTTGGAACTGTCTGCTCCAAATATCGACGGATCGAAGTTTCAAACCGGACTATTTGGATGTTGGTCACAGCCGTAGTAACACCGACCTCGTTGACGAAAGAGAGGATAGCACCTGGGGGAACGCCGCGTCGTCGAAGAGCTACCAACGTGTAGAGGCGAGGATCATCCCAATCCCTGACTACCCTTTCAGAAATCAGCTTGATGATTTTGCGTTTCGATAGAACAGTGCCAGTCATCTTAAGTCGACCATATCTATCTCTCTGTTAACGATGTATTTTGACAATAGTGATAGAGAAGGACTAACTCGCGTTGCATTGGCTTGAAGATTTCTAAAGCATCACATAGCCATTCGTACGATGTTCTGGAGAGAATGAACTCTGTCGTGCACAGCGAATGCGATATCTTCTCGAAGCTATCGCATAAACAGTGCGTGAAGTCGTATGTAGGGTAGATCCTCCATTTGTTCCCTGTCCTGTGATGCGCCGCATCTAGGATCCGGTACGCTGTAAGATCCCACATCTGGGGATTACCATCCTCTAGGTTCTGCTTCATGCGTAAAAATGCCTCTTTCGGCTTGTACTTGCCGTCTCTCATCGCCCGGAATTCGGAGAGTGACTCTTCCACAGGACGGTTTCGATGTGAACACGCGAATCGCGGGCCGTGGTTCTCGCCACCGCGTTGAAGTTTAACTTCAGAATCTGCATTTATAGGGGTGAGCTGGAATCCTCACGGCTAAGACTGGGAGAGCTTACCAGTGCAATGGCAGACGTATGCCTTGTCCGCTTGGATCAACTTCTCCGCAAGCTCATAGAGTTTGTCGAAATGATCGCTAGAATATGTTATATCAAATGGCTTGAAACCCAGCCATTGGATCATCTCCTGGATGGCCACAAAATATTTCTTCTCCTCGGCCTCAGGGTTAGTGTCATCGTACCGGAGGTAACACTGTCCATCGTGGAACCTTGCAAATCCAAAGTTGATTGCAATGGCTTTGCTATGACCGATATGGAGATATCCATTAGGCTCTGGAGGGAATCTCGTAAATACGGGTAGTTCTGCTCTCTCTTGATAGACGGCCGCTAGGAATCCTTCCTTAAACATAGAATTGGGGTCTGTCGGCGGCGCAGGCACATTCGCTACCTTCTCTTTCTTTGAAGGTGCATTTGCTTTGGGTTCCCTTGGCTTTGGCTTGTTATCTTTCTTCTCTTTCTTTGCTTTCTCGCGGATAGGGAGCACTGTTTTACCCTCCATCTTCTAGACCAGAAGATGACCTGCAAGACGATGCTCGGGGGTTTGCTCCGTCAATAACTTTGGCGGGGTAACATGAGTCAAGACATGCACCGACTCTGTTATGTAAGCGGGATGATAACTTCCCCGTCCCAACCACGTAGACGCGTTGGGCCCAAGCAAGCCCCGACTAGAGATTTCGTGAGGACTTTTATTCTAGGTACGATTACAGAGTGAAGATCTATTCGACTATCTATGCCCGCTTGATGTCGAGAAACGCCAAAACAACTCCGACCCGTGCATGCATTGTACAGCGAGAACTGAAATGAACCAACGGCCACTTCCCGTAGCCTCTTTGAACCTTCGTGAAGGTGCCCGCCACTAGCGCTTAATGGCGGGTTCAGATCACCGGATGCCCCTCCACAAGACCTGATCGCGTCGACTGGAATTTATCTAGCTCTCGTAAGAGATATTGATATAGGACGAGCATGGTGGCACTTTGCACACTGGTCCAGACAAATCGTGGCCCGACACCTCTGAACATTCCGGCTATGCCTTCAGCTTTATAGAGTAGTCTGAGTCCTGTGAGGATAGATGAAGTGTCTAGAGTTGTCGATCCCGGTTTACAGGTGGACGTGGAGGGTGATGAGGTAGAGATGTGCCGAGTTTGTGTTGGTAGTGGGGGAGACTGAGGGTGCAAGCCCCGTCTCGGACTTCCAGCTGGAGGACTCTTCGGTTGGTTAATAATCGTTGGTCCACTAGCTGGTGGGTTTACTTGTGTTTGTATCCTTGTTTTAACGACATCAAGGGGGCATGTAATAACGCCCGCCAGCCCACCAGCTGCTGCTCCAGTAAGGAGCTCCAAAGGCAATCCGATATTTTGTCCCGCGCACCACTGCTTTGCCCACGTCTGTCCTTGCTCGTAAAAAGCAAACTGTAACGCCGAGAACGGGAGATCTCTTAGGATGGTGGCTCTATAGCCATAGAAAAGTGCGGAAAATCCTTCCTTACGTATAATCGTTCGAAAAGCGTCTGCAGACGAACGGTAGTTATAGCCAGAGTTGAAAAATGGATTATTGTAGCGACCTTGTAACTGAAGGCGGGTCTTGAGAACCTCGGACGGTACATAAACGATGGATGCCGCTAAGTCAGCAAGGAAACCTACACCGGTTAATTAGTAAGGATACTTTGTATTCAAGATGTAAAGCCTAAGTTACCTCCCGCTAGGTACGCAATGGGTGCGTGAACCCCCGCGTCTAGCATATGGCGCTTGCTGTACTCGTACGTTCCGAAAAAAATGATAGTGCCAGGAAACGAGCCTAGAAATGCCGGTGTAACTCCGCCATACAAGCCCCGTCTGATCCCTTCTTCCCTAAAAATAGTGGCGTATGATGAGGACATTGATGTATATTTGGCCGGAACATGCGGATCTCCTTGTTGTCTAGTCTTCACGGTGTCCACAGAATGCATGAGAAGATCGCCGGTTGTCCCTCCCACGCCGCCCGCTAGCATGCACTACATCCGCATAGGCATTAGCTTTCTCTAGTAACCAGACTCGGTTTGCAATATTGAGCAGAGCAGCTGTAAACCCTTACATTCAAGTACGGTGACCTGGCTTCTGCCTTCCCCTTTTCCGCATGGTCCTGCCCATCTCGCTTCCTCTTCTTCGGCCCAACTTCAAAGTATCCGGCACGGCCTTCTTGGCTCCCGTCCTCAAAGGCAATGCCTCCCCGAACATTTGCGGCAGATTCGGAACCGGCAGGACTGTTGAGCGAGAGGAAGTTAGATATACGAGAGGCTAGGGACATCGCCCGCTTCAGCCCCAGGTCTAGGAGTGCCTGCAGATGAAGGCGGGCAGGTGCGCTGGTCCCGGGGCCTAGGTGGTCGATTGAAATTTTTCGATGGTGTCGTCGATAGAGTCCACTGCGAGGCCAAGCGAAGCCAGAGAGATTTCCGATCTCGACACCGATCAGGAGATCAGGAGGACGTAGCCGTCCGAGTAAACACATAGAAAGATGTCCCCGAGCCCTTAAATAATCGCACTCGCACAGAATTAATCTCATTCAGGATCCAGCCATAACACCATCCCCTGCGAAATCTCGCACAACACTTCACGTGCACTCCGGAATCGGCCTAGTGCAGGTCACGTCGGAACGACAACCCAGATCAAAATAAACAGACTCCAGTCCTCTGCCCATCTCCTAACCTCCTTCATCTTCCCAGCTGTCGCGCATTTTTGCATCCCACATATTTCGCCCATCACGTATATTTATTGTGATCGCCTCTACCTTGCGATTCAGACCCCGTGAGAAACGAAGATGTCTCGTCCTTCAAACTGGCTGCGCACACAGCGGAAACCGGAATTGGTTGAACTCGCAGAACTGGTTGGCCTCCAAGAGTAACAATCCACCCCTATGCGTTTTGACGCGTCTTCGGGCGCTCTCGTGCTGATGGGCGAGCTCAAATAGCTACCAAATTCTGAAGAAGCCGGAGCTTGAAATCGCGCTCGATGATCATCTTCGCGCGAACCAGTCGTCATTGTCGAAAGATCCACGGCTGGAAGCATTTTATGACCGCTTGTTCGCCCCATCCTCCCCTGTAAAACGGGAGGTCCAAGGATTCAATGGCACAGGTAGCGATGGGGAGATGAAGCCCCCAAGGTCTACACGAACACGCAGGCTTACCAAAGCTGCTAATGAAATCCAGACTGGGTGAGTGCCTACGGTGCGTTTGGGATGCGCCAGTATCGGGCTAAACACACGTTCTCTTAGTGACGACTCTTCTCCCGATCCTCCGGCGCGCAGGACGGCGCTGGTAGCCCGAACACCAAGATCCAACCTTACATTTGCTTCCTCGATCCCTCTCCCGCCATCTCCTGCTGTCGTCGCTGACGCAATTGACCGTCGCACCGCCATACTCCGCTCAAAGGTTGGCCATGCCTGGGAGAACTCAGGCGTCACTGAGAGGGTCTACGGAGTTCGGGAGTTGTTAAGTTCAGTCGTTAGCGTCGAAGCGATTGTCATTAGCATCGAATTATTGGGGGTTGGCATCGAGATATTGCCCCTTCGCCATGCATTTGACGTTCCGGCCATAGACCTCTTGAAAACTCCAAGCTGTTCAGTATCGCTTCCCGACCTTTTTCTCCTCCTGACTAGCTCATTCTGGTCCCCCTTCACGCTCTGGATCTCGACCAGCCTTCTCATCCCCCTGGTCTTCGCTTACTTCTTCAACATTACGCTACGAGCGAAAACCAACCACCATATGGGGACTAGGGCGCGTCCATCTCCAGAGCCACAGTATTTGTTTGACCCCCTGGCCTTCAACGTTGTCAAAGCACTCGTAACTTGGTTGGTATTTGCCCAAGGATTGAGATTCGGAGGCTGGGTCGGGAACGGGACTGTAGCTAGGATCCAGGCATCGGTGCCGGGTGGCTATGAGGGCGTGCTTGTCGGCGCGGGTGTAGGCATTCTAGTCAGTATCTACGAAGCAGTGTTGAAGAAGTGATGGGACGTGTTGATGAAGCGGTTGAAGCGGTTCGGCAAGGTAGAGCCTAGCGAAACTCAGGTGAAGTCATTTCTTTGGATTGAGTCGGCGAAACAGCGAGGCCCCTTTGAGAAGAAGAAGAAGAGGAGGAGGAGGAGGAAGGAGACCTGGAGAAACCATTGTGGGTTTAATGTCGAATTTCTGTTTTACAATCTCCTGTATTTAATTCTTGGCTTTCCTTGACTGCCTTGGCTGCCAAAATGCTGTCGAGGCCCCTTCTCTGGAGGGCTTTTGGCTGGGGCGTTGGGGCGTGCCCGTGCTGTCTTTCCTGATTACTATGGTTTCGGGTCTTGTACACTAGGCTCGACTACCACGGTTGGGCCTACAGCCGCGCTGTAGACTCTGGTGCTATGAGGAGCCATAGTTTTTTTTAGGGTTTGGAACTACTACTCTGTACTCGCGACCGAACTGGCCTTGGGCAGCGCAAACAAACACGGTGCGTAGTAGCAGGCGAGCAGTCGCGCAGGCAGACAGGCGGGTTGGCAGGCCAGTGATTGATTCCAGCCAGTGTGACTGCTGCCAGCCTATCGCGTTGCCACCGGATGATTGCCGGATGGGGAAATCTTAAACCCACGCGCGCAGGACAGGACGCGTCGCTGCGAACAGACAGACAGACAGACCCCGCTGCCACCCACGCTCCTGCTATACCGCCCGCTCCGTAGAGTACGGGCGATGTGCTAGTACAATATACAATATACAATATAATCCGCATGCCCCACCACCGCCCACCGCCCGCCACCCACTGCGTCGTCGAGACCCCACTTGGCTGGAGCACCGGAACACATTTCCGTGCTGCATGTACAGTAATTGTATGTGCAAGTACTACGTACTGAACAATATAATATCCGTCGAGCCCCTCGTACGTGCTCATCATCCCTGCGCAGTTGAGCCCCCGAGAACGCGACAACACGATCCCGCCCCGTCATCCTAACACGGCCCAGAGCCACTGTCACGTCGTGACGCCGAGCCGCCGCTGCTTTGAGAACGCGACAAAACGCGTCTCCCGTCTTCCCACAATCGATATCTGATTGATATCCGGCCGTGGTCGAGCATCGGCGCCATCTTGAACCGCAGCGCTCGCTCGGCAACTCCTGCTCTCTGTCCCCTTAGCGGCAATCACACCACCATCGCCCTTGGACGACCTCCCTCGAGCAGTCCTCGCCGTTTACCTGACTGACCGCATGGCCTCGACGTTACGTGCCGCGCCCCCTCTACCGCATCCGCCGCCCTCGTTCTCACGAGACAATACTTCATCATCTCTCAACGGATTCCATTTCCCACCATCGGCGGTGAGCTCATTTGACGCTACAACGTCAGTCACGTCGACCCCGACGGCAACACCGCCACCGTCCAGAGGCCAACAACAGCAGTACTATTACAATACCGCAGCGCACGGGAGAGCACCCAGCAGTACGATGTCGCAGGGCTCGTTTCGTGGCTATAGCGAAGTAAATGGGAATGCACACGGGCATGGCCCGCAGATTTACACGGTACGCGCTCCCTCGAGCTGTTTTATGAGTGCTATTTCCTCCCTCCGCAAAACAATTCAAACTATGACTATTTCTTACAATATCTATGTAGGCCGTCTACTCTGGCGTGTCGGTGTACGAGATGTCGGTCAACAATGTCGCTGTAATGCGCCGTCGATCAGACTCGTGGCTGAACGCGACACAGATTCTGAAGGTTGCAGGTATTGATAAGGGCAAACGGACTAAAGTGCTAGAGAAAGAGATCCTTACCGGCGATCACGAGAAAGTACAAGGCGGCTATGGAAAGTACCAAGGGACCTGGATCAAGTACGAGAGAGGTGTAGAGTTCTGTCGTCAGTACGGCGTCGAAGAGATCTTGAGACCGCTGCTTGAGTACGACATGGGAAATGACGGTATGGGCGGTGCTGGCCAAGGGGGAGTGGAGACGCCGACGAAGGAGCAAGCCATGGCGGCACAGCGGAAGAGACTCTACAATAGCGGTCTCGACAATCGACCGAATGGGCAGTCGGCGAATGGCACCTTCTTCAAGAACATATCCAATACAGCGTCGAATGCTGTAGCGGCGATAAGCAAGGCACGGTTTGATTCCCCGGGCCCAAGGGTTTCATCGGGTACTCACCGTCCTGGGAGTTCGAGAAAAATATCGCAACACCAGTCGCAGATGGGAAGTCAAGAACTTCCGTTTCCTATGGGTAGTCAACAGAGTATGATATCCCAGGGCAGTTTCGGGGGGGATATCGGTACAGACTCGACCTATGGAACGCAGAGTGGCGTGTACATTACCAGTGGCATTCAGGAACAAGCTAGAAACGGTGATATGCAAGAACCGCCAAGGAAAAAAATGCGAACTTCACCAAGTCGCACCTCATCTTTCCAAATAGATGGGAGCGGAGATTTCTCCATGAGGGAAGAAACCCCAACGGAGCCTAACGAATCCTTCCATAACTCTCAGCAGCTATCACAGAACTTGAAACCTGAAGACGAAGGGGTGGCACCTCTGCGGCCGCTTCCCCACCCCGAAGGAAAAGAAGGAGAACACAAGCAACAGCTCCTTGGTTCCGCATGCACACATGATGGCGACTTCTCAGAACACCCTTGTTTTCTGGAACTCTCTGGTGAAGATCTCGATATTCCCTTGGATCATTCTGGTCACACAACGCTCCATTGGGCAGCAACGTTAGCTGTATTGCCTCTACTAAAGGCTCTTGTTACAGGCGGAGCCAACATAGCGCGGGTTAACAATGGGGGTGAAACTGCATTGATGAGAGCGGTGTCTGCTACTAACAATGTCGACCGGGGCAGCTTCCCGGAAGTCCTCGAGCTACTAGGTCCAACAATCGAAATTAGGGATGACAGAGGACGTACTGTACTCCACCACATTGCGGTTTCATCGGCCATCAAGGGCCGCAGTGCTGCAAGCAGGTACTACCTCGAGTCTCTATTAGAGTTCGTTGTACGCCAAGGGAGCGCTCCCAGTAGCCAGCAAAGCTCCTTTAACGCTGGCCCGACCGGCGCGTCTTCCGCCAGTTTCACAATGGGAGGCGTCAAGGCGATTGGCCTAGGCCGATTTATGTCTGAGATCGTCAACGCACGGGATAAGTCTGGCGATACGGCTTTAAATATCGCTGCCAGAATCGGAAATAGGAGTATCATACAGCAACTATTAGAGGTGAAGGCAGATCCGGGAATACCAAATAGAGCTGGCCTGAGACCCATTGACTTCGGAATTGGGGAGGAGGCAAAGATAAATGGTGATTTAGGCCGTGGAAACTCTCTCGCCGGACAAGAGGTATTGCGGAGAGCGGAAGTTAGCACCGTCGCTGGGGAAACAAGCAAGGAGATCATGTCTTGTAAGATTTAGACCTCCCCCCCAAACATGTGTTAAGTAGAGTACTTACTCTTCTGTTCTAGCCATTTCCTCACTTCTGGCGCAAACCGAGAGTGATTTTGCAGAGGAAATGGGTACTAAACAAGATCTCATCAATGCCACCCTCGTTCAGCTCAGCGAGTGCTCTGGCCAGCTTGGGGAAGAACGCCGGAAGCTGCAAACCCTGCAGAAAAGAGCCAGCGAGAAGACCGAAAGGAGGCACAAAATCTATAACCTCCGCCGCGCTTTGGAGGATCAGCGATCTGGAATTGCAAACGGTGACTCGAGCCAGAGCTTGAAGCTTGGAGATGCGGATATGGGATTAATTATGGCGTCGGAACTCCCAAATGAGTTTCTTCGAAATGAGGATATCAACCAAATCTCGCTAAGACAGCTTGATCAGAAACATATTGCTTACATTTCCTCACTGCCATCACCAAGCGTCCTGCGAGCTCGGCTGGCCGCTTACACCCAAAACAATAAAGCTCTAAAAGATTATTCTACCCAGCTTCGGAGTAGGAGCAGGGAACTAGAGGAGAAGTACCGCCGGGTAGTTGCTCTATGCATCAGTATTAAGGAAGAGGAGGTGGAAGAAACACTGGCTAGCTTAGTGACCGCGATAGAAAGTGAGGGCGCATCCATGGCGGAGCTTGCGAGGGTTAACGAGATTGTCAGAAGGTTTGAGGGAACTGACATATGAGGCGCTTCTAATGACGGGCCTTTCGTCTAAACCGCTTGTCTCGCCCGACTCGCGTTATGACTTACTTTACGGATTGCACAAGCCTGCTTTATTCCCACATGGTTTACGTCCCCGTTTTAAGGTTTTGTTCACTTTCCGTATGGTGCGGGGCGTCTTTGTTCGCAGCTTCAAGTTTGTACGTCTCCCGTACGTCACAACATGCATAGCTTTGGCGTAATTTCCCTATAGATGTCGATGCCAGCCCCATTACATAAATGTCGAGGCTCTTTTGTATCTCGAACCTGTGAAAGGGAGGGTGTATGTAATGTTGTTCCCATCAAACCCCGTCAGATGGGAAGCACCCAGGCAGAGCTAGTCGTTACGAGCCCTTACCGATCTTTTAAAGCCGTGTGCGGCTAAACCGGGTTTAATAAACATATCAAACAATACTGATTTAAACTATGCTGTTCCGACCTCGGTCATCCCTAGGGGTGTGAGGAGGAACGCCAACAGAGATATGAGAACGTAAATGAAGACTAAACCCTCACTAACTACATCTTTTGTAGTCCCTTAGGAGTAGTGAAGGTGAGCGGACTCTCTTCATCCTAAACTTCTCTTTTTTGCATGGTTAGAAAAGTCTTAAGAATATCAACCTGTCTCTCCAGCGCCGACAGCCAAGCTTCCATCTTTGTCTCCATGTCCTGTTGATCTCCACCTAACTTCCGGTAAAAATCAACACGATACGGTGTTGCCGACATGGCGGCAGCGAAAATAGGTTTTATCAGGAAATTGTGGTGTTGCTTGAGGGTTTCGGTGTAGGCAGTGCGAAACGACCCTGAGAGCTCTTGCTTGCTGTCCTCCATGTTGAGGCGTAGCGCTTTGGCTGTAAAGTTAAGTCCGCTGTCCGGGGACATCGTTAGCCAGGTACTGCAGAATCGGGGAATGTAGCTAAGAACACACACCGAACAAGCCAGAGAAGCCCCCCGGCCGCATCCATATCCCCCCCCCCAGACTTGAAGAAAAGCGATTGTAAGCTCTCTAACTTTCCAGGATCTCCTAAATTGTTTTGGCATTTTCGGATTTTCTGTAGGGCGTGGGGGAGTTACTCGGGCCCAAAAACAAAATAGCTGGAGAATGAATCAACACACCTCGACATTTCCAAGCATGTCCGACTTTACAGGCATAAAGGCGACGGAGCCGAGGACATCTAGTCTACAACGTTAACGCATTGGGAAATCGAAACCGCTGACTGGTGTGCCTCCTTCGTACCAAAGAGAGTTGTCAGAGACTCTGCAGCTTCGAGGAAGTCAGTCGCGGAGATGCTATCGTCGTCGCCGACATGAACATCAACAAACGACTTCTTCAGGGTATCGAAAAAGATGGGGGTAATGGGGGTAGAAGCCATAACTGTGGTGTTTTTCCGATGTTAATTGTAGCGTACACGGAGCACGTATTTCCAGGATGCGGCGGGGCAGGGGACAGCTGTCACTTTATGCGGCCAAGTAGTGGGGCAATTTCTGTGCCATCCCCGCGCTCATAGGAGTACCTGCTACTCTGTACACGGAGCAGGGGAACAAGGGATTGCTGTCTAGAACAGATATCTAAACCAAAACCGCTCCTTAATAGAGAAAACCCCCATTGCAACACAACGTGCCATGGATAGCGAGCAGCCGTCGGGGAGGTGGTTCGTCAAACCCAGCAAACAGGGAAACCGACTCAAGTGGCGTCAACGTCAAATCAAGCTTAGATCTTCCTCTGTACACAGACGCTGTGCACCCGCAATGCATCCCTCCAACCTATTTCAATCCGCCTTTATGAACGCTCTAACCTGCTTCCCCAGCCTTCGAAGATAGGAAGAGACCCCGAGCACTCAGACTGCTAAAACCCGACCGCAGAGCTCTCAAATGAATGCGGAGGAGCGTTCTTCCGAGCATCCAGAGTGTCCGAGTTTAGAGCCTGAGTCGTACACTGCGTATAGACTGGTAAGTTAAATCAAGGACTTGTCAACCGCTTTTCCCTAACGCATGAGGACGATAGAAACATGCAGTCCCGGAGCACCTCCACCTCACAAGCCGCCGCTTGTAAGTTCAATGTCCTGGAACAATCTGAAACCTGCGAGGCTCATACCCAATAGGTTCATCGGTCCTATTCCCACCGGCTGGCTAAAAAGCAACCACCAAACATGGTACAAACGGCAACTGCATATTGATAATTACTCATCGCGTACAGCTACATTCAGCGCTGACAAGAGTGTTTCGTCCCAACGAAGACTTACGGGCTTAGATGAAGGGCTAAATGTCACCGCCCGGCATGGGCGTAGCTTCCCACAGCCGGACGATGTAGGCGACGGCGGAGGAGGTGATGTAGAAAGCGATGGGAGTTCTGGGGCGGGAGTCTCGCTCGGGGTCCCTCCCACAAATCCTATATCGAGATCCACGAAAAAAGGCGCTAATAGTAGTGGGGAGGGAAATCCAGCACCTAGCAAGGAAGGAATGCCATCAACCACGTCCGTGATGCAAGGCTCTTCGGCACTAGGAAAGAAACATGCTCGGCCAGGGACGGAGTCATCAGGGAAAAGCCAGGGCGACTCTTCCTTTGTTACTGCCCGGGAGACTCTTGACAGCCCGGAAGACGTGGGATACAGAACAACTGCAACGGGTAATTCGGATGTTTCTCAAAGTAAGTTCTGGCATAGCCCTCGGGGCTATTCTGAAGGACAGCTCTAATTTGGATAATATAGAAACAAACCTCTCGGGCGTTGAGACGCAGACCGGAAATGTTAGTGGAAGTTCCCTTTTACTCTCTACGAGCGAGGCCAGTGGGAGAAGGTCAAGTCTTTTTTCTGAAGAACAGTCATCCTCTGCCAAAGCTGCAAATTCTATGGCATCACTGTTGCAACGCGATAAAGGACGAAAGCTAAAGAACTCCAAGCAAGGGAGGCATAGCCAGAGATTGTCTGACCCCCCTAAGGGAATTCTATCTAAAGGGAAAGGGACTCCTATAGTGGGATCTAACACTGCCGAGGCTCCCCAGACGATCCCTTCCATGGCTGCGAAGAAAGACCGAATAACTTCAGGGCTAGTCCGATTCAATATGCCAGATGATGTAATCCGCCTTGACCGCGAAATGAAACTGCGCCTCGAGCAACTAAGCCGGCGGCGATCCCTGAGGCGATATAGGCGCGGCAAAGTTCGCGATGGAGAGATCTTAAAGATGGAGAAGATGCTAGTCAGAGTGGAATTGGCGAGCCAACCACTACCGGATAACTTTGACGAGAATGCAAGTATGAAAGTAGTGACGAAGCTTATTGAAAAGTGGCAAGAATTTTTCGTAGTTTGTCGAGAGACGACAAGTGAAGGCGCCGAGATTTTACTTCAGTTTTACAAAAGCCGAGTAAGTATTATGTCTACAAGATCTGGGGTTCCATTCCTTACAAAATCCCAGGTAATACCAGCCGTGGACCACGCAGCTATCCATAAGCGCTCTGCCCACCTTGTACACCTCAAGCGGAAGGATACCTACGTGAACCTATATTCGCCTTTGGATAAAACTGTTGTAGTTTGGGCATCATGCAAACACGGCACTCTAATCTACATTATGCGACCCCGGTCGTCCGCGAGCTCTGTTGAATGGTACACCTTTCTTAGAAGTTCACTAGGTTGGAACAGATCCCGGGAACTGCAAGTCAGTGTTCCAGATTTAAACGTTAGTTTGGTACTTCACGACGTCTTCGAGAAGGTTGAAGTCGAACGCGATGCTGCTCAAGCGTCGGAAGACGGAGACGAATCAGCCATCATTCGTACAATGGTAGAGGAGCAGGCCGTGGCTCCCAGCATCATCAAACGGTGTATGCTCATGCTTCAAGGGTGTTCAGAATGGTCTGAGATATTGGAACACTGGTCTAAAGTTGAAAAGATGGGCCTAGCGTGGAAGCGCTACGACCGGCTTGAGTGGATCCATGGGGTTAACGAGAAGAAGATGTACGGAACGATGGCCATGGAGAAATCGCATGATCTAGAACTTCGGCCAAAAAAGCACTACCCAACAAGCTTGGTAATGGAAGACGGTCAGGTTTTGGTGGAGCCCGCACCCGTAGAGGGGTTCCTCATCCGGTTGACCACACAAAGGGGTCGACAGGAGAGGTTTGGGAAACTATTTTTCAAACGTTTATATTTCAGTTCGCATAACCAGTTCCTCTGCTTCTGCAAACCCGCAAAAGCCCTACCTCCCCCGCCTCCTAAGATGCCTAGGCAACAAGGACCTAGAATCCCAAGGGCAGAGCAAATCGCCGGCCAAATCCCGCTTATCTACTCTGTTGCTCCATACTGCGTCAATAATGGAGAGGTAACGTGGCTTAAGTCTGGATCTGCAGAGACAAAACGCCGTTATGACCAAGACGCCTATGATGAAGCTGAGCGCAAAGTGAACACGTTACTTTGCTCAGACGGTTACATTGATTTGTGTGAAGTCACTGACGTCAGATCCGGCATCCGCGACAGCCCGCCTAACACTAGAGATCAGGTAGACCCTCATACTGAGGCTGCCGACACTCACCATGAGGACGGGGAGGTACACGAATTTGATAACGATCGAACTTTGGAGCTCGTGCTCCAAAATGGCCTAATCGTAAGGCTTCAGGTACGAGAAGTGATACCCGGAAATATACTTGTCACTAACAATCCCTAGGCCTATGATCAGGTCACCAAAAAGGAGTGGATAAATCGTTTGAGGAGTCTCGTGAAATACTGGAAATCCAGAGTAGTCAGCGATATGGAATTGCTAAAGGCAACTAGGCAGGCAAACCTCGAACTGTTCCACATAGATGAGGAAATGGAGTCCTTCCTGGGTCAGTTTGGTGAAAAATGGGAGGTTTCCCGCTCAGTTGCATCCCCCGAGCTCTATAATATGTGCGGCATATCTTCGTGCCGCACAATATCCGTAAGTCCCCTCCCCCTCTAAACCGGAGTTCTAACTGACAATCAACTAGATCGCTGGGGTGATTTACCGCAAACCTAAAAGGCGCTCTACCTTTAGGCGATGCAGCGTGATTCTATGTCACGGACAGCTCCTTATATTCCGCAGCGCTTTACGCAACTACTCTGGCAAGATGCTTCCGCAGATCCATCATGAAAGAGAGAGCGCTATTGATCTTAAAGATTGCTATATATATAGCGGGCTAGTCACTGAGAGTGATCTACTCTATCAGAACCAAACTTTTGACAGCAACAACCCTAGTCGACACGCACTCCCTAGAATATACCGAGAAGACGGATGGACATCATCGGATGAGGATACGATGACTTGCTTCGTTGTGTGGCAGCCAAGACAGAAGTCATTCTTCAGATCCATTGAGCAAGTTGATGGAGGGAGCCATCGGAATAGTCTTAAAAGGGTGTCGCAGCTAGGTGTGCCAGGACGATCCATTGTCTTTAAGACGCGGAGCAGGGCTGAACGTGACCATTGGGTAATGAACATTAGCACGGAGATTGAGAGGCTGCAGCAGGTTGAAGAAGTCCGAGTAGTCTCAGGGTGATAGAGGTGCTTCGTTTTGGGCTTTATTTTTTTTATGGGGTTTGCTATGCTGGGTTTGCGTGCTTCTGGGATTGCATCACGATCGGGAGCATACATATACTTACCTCGTCCCAATTGGAATGGGTCAACCTACTAATAATCAACTGGGAATTGTGCTTAATCATGTAGATAGTGTTATTTCCGGCGAGTGTTGTATAACCCGTCTTGGACACTTGAACTCTTCCCACTTTATCCTTCCAGATCGGTTCAAAGGCCATACAATATGTGTGATTCTCCCAGCCAACAGACTCTTTGATACCTAGAGGACATAGCAGTTAGCAGTTAATAGAAAGTGCCAGGGGAGATGCACACACTGGCCCATAAGTGTTGCTATCGACTGAATGGACGCCATCATCCCCTTCAACCCACACGTGTCCCACGGGCACCACAGCAGTCTTGAACGGATACGGAGATCGGGCAAAGACCGTATCGCCTTCAATGCCAATCACGCGTTTAATCAGCATTTTCTCGGGGTCCTTTGGGCTCCTATTCCACCACAAGCCATCGAAGGTCAGATATCACATTGCACCCCCAACCGCAACTTTCCCAGTACCCTCTAGAACAAGATAGAGAGCATACCAAAACGCAACAACCATCCCCCGTTGAAGATCCTCCCAGGGCTTGTGCATGATAGACAGTACAACATCTTTCCGGCCGGCGCAGGAGTAGTCAGGCGAGAGAAATGGCTGCATGGAGGGTCCTTTGACCCACATCAGTTGCGCGACATGGTTGTTGAAGAAGATGGCAACAGGGAGCCAGGTTATGGCTACGCCTATGCGGCGGACAGAGGGGGAGTTGAAGAGGCGGCGGGAGAAGGTGGACATTGTGGTGCTCCTTAAGCCCTGGATGCAGATGTTTGACCTGATGCTCCGGGCGGTCGAACGTTTTTCCGATTCTGGTCGGATTATTTGTCGACTACAACCACAGAGTGCTCTATGCTCCAGGTTCTCTTCGGCGGTAGCATCAACGACCCCTATCTTAATGGATCGATAACCTACCTACAATGCCCGTTCCTATCTCCAATAACCCCATCCACCTCCTCCGTGCCCTTCTCCGCCAGTGCCGCTATCTTCCCGACCCTCACGCCCGCACCTGCATCGCCCACCAGATCGTTTCCCGCTATCGCAACTACCACCCCCCCAAATCACCCTCCAACAATCCTCTGCCCCCCCCCGAGCGCCGAAAGAAGCTTCTCCGCGATGCCCGTAAGGCCCTCTCTACCCTTACTCGAGCCAACGATGGCGTGGTCAAAGCTATGACGAAGGTCCTTTATCATACATATGGCCGCACGGGAAAACGGCGGCGACAGCTGCTTGACGCTCTTAAGCTATCAGACCCACCGGCAAATGACGAGGAGCTTGCGTCGCTAGTATCGGCGGAGAAACGAGAAGAGCCAATTATGTCCGCCAGGCTTGAAGCCCTAGTGAAGAGCCAACATAGGTCACACCCTATGCATTCCGCGCGGACAGTCGTAAGGAAAATTGAGCCAAAAATCCCGGAAATGAATATATGGCAAAAACCAGTGCCAAGAAAACGGGTGCGGAATCTGAAGTGGAGATTTCATCGCGACCAGATTCTAAACCGTGTACTTCCGCCTTTGGCGGAGGCGGAATGGGTAAGATTGGGAGAGCTGGCATCGGGGAAGCGGAAGTGGGATGGTCCAATGGCTAGGGGAGCGAGGCCAAAGGAGAGCTCTCCAGTATTGACCAGAGAATATTTCGAGCTCCGAACCAGGGCAGAAACCCAACGCAAGATGCGCGAACGGGATCCCCAAAACATCACGGCACGGTATATGCGGAGAATGTGGGGGAGAATATTCGAGCAATGCCCTGTAATCAGGTGGGATGACGGAGGAAAGCAGTGGAGTGTTACGTGGGGCTCTATGCGAGGACTAAGGCCGTTAAGAAAGGTGGTGGATAGCGAAATACAAGAGGCCATCTTTGACGGAGTTGATCGCGATGGAAGGGTAGTCAGCAGTGTCTAGGGCTGTGAGGGAAATACTACAGGCTTCTAGAGGAGAGTCCGGAGTTGCTTGGTTGTGGATGAAACCATCCACTCCCCAATTATTATTTTTTTTTATATTTTATTTGACAGCATCACCCCCCTTCAGCCTGGCGCGGAAAGCGTCTCCCAACCCTCACTTGCACTCTCCCAGTCGGGCTCTAGGCTGTGAGTGCGAGGACTTCCCACATCGATATAACTCCAACCCTCCCGTTCCATCCTTTGTCTCAGCTTCTGCTGATACTTCTCCACAGCCCCGTCTAGAAGAGACTCCATTCCCTCTCTCTTCCTCCGCTCAACCTCGTCTACAATTGTCGTCTCATAAATCAGGCCCTCCAATTCGCACACGGGGCAGTCCTGCTCCCCTTCATAAGCATCCACGTCGGCCATCTCGTCCTCGTGCATGAACCGTCCGCCATCTCGATCATGCGCTATCTCGTCTGCTGTCCCCCGCTTTTCAATGTACTGTCTCCCCTGCCTGATCCAGTTGTCGGGTATGCTACGGCTGTAAGTCGGCGGACGAGGCGCCCGCTGTGCCTCGCAGTACAATTTGCGCTTGTCCAGAGTGACGACACTAGCTCTCTCCAGGTCGGCAGGGAAAATACTAAATGGGTAGTTGTAGTCCGACACATAGTGCGGCGTGCCCAGCTGGCCCGGCTTGACGAACCTCCAGTTGTAGTACTTGAAGTTCCTCTCGGCATCGCGGTGGGCAGGGACGGACGGAGAGCGAAGATCTTTGTGGGTGAGAGATGCCTCCATTTCTGCGCGGTAGGGGTTGATCGAAGTGGTGGGTAGGTGTAGTAGAATATGTATATATAAAAAAAGTCTTTTGAGTTCGACTCTTGACGACGCAAACAAAAACCCAATCTACCGTGTTGGATATAGAAGAGAAAGAAGAAGAAGAAGACGGTAGAAAGTACCAACCCTCATCTTTATATACAACCTCCTCCTCCTCTTCTTCTTCTTCTTCCTCCCCCAGATAGATAGTCAGATAGTTCTAATTACAAACCCAAAGAGTCATACCTCCCCCCCCCCAAATTAACCAGACACACGACACCCGAACCCCCCCCCATAATCACCATCACCGCGCCACCACCATCATGACTCACCCGCGCACACTCACTCACTCCACTCATCTCCGCGCCCCCTTCCCACAACCCGCAATCCGCAATCCGCAATCCCGTCGGCAACCCGCATTAAGCAAAAACACAAAACAATAAGCCTCGCGGCGGCGTCCCAATAGGGGAATCCGGCAAAAAATAAACTTCGCTAGCTCACTATTAGCGCTAATCATGTCTCTCTCTCTCTCTCGTGCCTGGTTTGAGGGGGCTGTGGGGTTTTATCATTGTTTTTTTTTAATTTCTCCCTTTGGGCGGCTGGGAACCCGCTGTGTGACGCGGGATTGATATGGGCTTTGTGGAGGGAGGAGGAGGCTGGCTTGCTTTGATTGTTGTTTTCGTGCTCCCTAAATTAAAGCGGCATCATCTCGGCATGAGAGTCAGAGAATTGTCCGATGACTGTCTTCTTCGAACCTCAACAACACGGTACGAAGAACTGAGACCAACTGCACACGATCGCTTTCATGGACAAGTGACTGCTTGTGCCTATCGAAGCAATGCTTCAGGCGCATTGCAGGAATAAGACTGAGGTTAGCAGGATTATTCAAGATCATATGCAACCAACCAAGCAAACGATTGCAGGCTCCCAACTCTGTATCAAGTGGTTTCAAAGCTCGACTGAAAGCCAAGTACAGACGGGTACTTAAAACCCTCCCTCAATATCCTCGCCCGAATCCTAAACACGTCACATATTTACGTTTTCGCATGATGTGTCCGCCACGGCTGAAAATTGTCGTTCGGGTCTTGAGAGTAAGATTGGCTTGTTTTTTTTTCTACCGTAGTCGGTCACTTCAAAGCACGAGTGGCTCAATCAGAGGAGAAGTAAAACTGTGATTCGCAATTGACAAAGCTAAGCGTTCCTGTAAGTATCGTAAGTTACAATAGGCCGATTTGAATATAGTGCAACCAAGAGAGTCCTGAACAACTTCCGCCGCCTCAGTCCGCCTAGGACCTCGAGATCGTGCATCTTTTACTTCCCCAGAATTAATTATAGTTGTCCCGTCCAGCTTCCCTAGCACCCACAAACCATCCAAGCATAATCAATAGGCCCGAGAATTAAAAAATATTTAAGAGTAACATTTAATCGATGATGATCAACAACTTCGCGAGGACCTGCAACGCCGGCGTAAAGACCCACGACAAGTAGGGTGCTCTACCCATCCCCCCCCCCAAAAAAAAGATCCCCAGGGTGAGTTTTATAACACCCTATGAACAGCGCGATGGCAGCGACGATTGCATTCGTGATGCCGAAGGAGGAGGGTGGCTTTGATAGGAGGACAGGTGCGTAAGGATATCGTGGCGTTCAGCGGTGCATCGTCAGCCTTAAATATCAGATAATTCAACACCATGACAAGTAAACCTCCTCTGTCAACCACTATACCGGGCAAGATCATGTTGTCTCGTGGGGCTCTCCCGCTCAAGCTATGCAAGCCAGTCATAGCCTACATGTTAGGCATTGTTTCCGCAATTGCGCAGATGCCAACTGCCCGATCGGCTCCACTCGATAAACGGGCAGACGACAGAAACTCGACCTGGCAGGTTTTGGCCGATGGCACCCAGGATTTAGCAGCACTCGTCGGTTTGTTCGCAACGGACTCGGTCGAACGATATGCGATAGACTACTCCAGGGGTTACATTGGCGTCGCCATGTCCACATGCTCCATGTTTGGCATATTGGGTTACGTCCGAGCTCTGGTGAAGCTAGGGATAGGTCTGAGTGCTTGCGTTGCAGCTGCATTTCCGTCGGCACCTGTGCGAGCTTATCTGGGGACTGCTGAAGAAGATCGCCTGCCGAACGACGAGCTTGTTACTGTGAGGTATATATCGAGGAGGGAGTTCGGGGATACAATCACTTGGGAAACTAGGAAGTCGGTCAATCATACCAAAGAGAGCATGCCTGTCACTTGGGCTCAAGAGGTCGTCAAGAACGAGGAGCTGAAACCGCAATTTCTGCTGCTCGAGGCTGGGAGGAAACACAAGTCAATCATCACAGGACGAAGTCCACCACGTCTTTGGCACGTCGTCGTCGCATTGCTTGCTACTCCGGCCATCAATTGCTTCTTTATCCTACTGATTTCTGAGCACTGGGCGTGGGAGACCTATGTCGCGGCGTTCGTGATGTACGGAGTACTGGCCGGCTCAGCTCTTCTGTGGGCGTACGTGTATATTCGGGAGCAAGTTCCGGTATTTGGCAGCGATTGCTCGGTTTTCCTAGATACCACTGGTGAGGTCCATAGCAAGCGTGCTTGTGGGAAGGTGTCACTCCGGCCTGAAAATGCGGGTGCAACGTTTTCTTTTATGGAGCGTGCTGGTGTATATGTCATCCTCCCTTGCACCGCCATGAAAAAACGTCGGCGGGACATCGTCGCTCTTATCTCCCTCATCTGTTCTATTATCATTACCCTCGGATACATATGCCAGTATATTGTCGTTCGGCAGTCGAGTCGGACGGGATCTCTTAAATGGCTACTCATTCAAGGCGCCTTGACCCTTGTACGAGCGGGACTCTGGATGTACTCTGCCCGCTGGGTCCCTAGGATCCATATCAAGCCGCCGCAACGGATGTATCCAATTGTTCCTCTCCCGCCTTGGTCTGATTTCCAAGCATCTTCTGGGACGCTTCATGGTTCGATTATCAACAACTTCTCTGCGATAACGGAGCTAGAACTTGCTATTACCGCAACTTCTTTTGGAGTAGAAAATACCAGCTTAAACATTTCAAAGCTAATGCTGAGGAGGCTCGAGAAGGAGAATCTGGCATTGTGCTTTCGGAAGGCTATACAGATGGAGGATGACATGGTTATAAGGGTAAAGGATGCTTTGAAGAATCCTCAGACGTTCTGGGATATGCCCCCGAAGCTATTCCGCAAACTGTTACTCCAGCGGGCCGAATCTTTGGCCTTAGAGGAGGTAATTGATGCTCAATATGAAATGAAGGACGACTGGACATGCCGAGTTCTGAATATTGGCTCTGAATCGCCTTGGGTGGGTGGTGAGGTGATCTTTGTTCCCCTGGTCAAGCTTAGCTACTTGGCGGATGGACTTGACACTCAAGAGCATTCCACAGGCTCGCCGCAGGTTTTCCAGGGGTGGTGCACATGTTTCTCAGACACAGATGCATCGGTGAATATGATCCAGCACCATGATACAAGTGGTTCCCAGTGGGTAGAATTCGGGAAATCCATCAGAGGCACTCCAGAACACCACAAGCTCTATGGAAAATGTAGCATAGTATCTATTCAAATGGAGACCGGAGAAGCAGGGAACGTGTCCATCGACTCCGAATTGACAATTGACGGATATACAGACCGTTGGCCAGATCTAAAGAGAGAACTCGATAAAGCAGCAACGCTTCAGGAACTCGCGGAACGAGATGGCCCAGAAAGGATGTTTATACAATTCTACAAGCATATCCGACTTTGCTGGGAAGAAGTTGTGCCGGACGTTGTGAGGATGGCGGATGACGAACGGCCGAAGGTTCAACGCCGAATGCCGCGAGTTTCGAGGTTAGGTAGAGATGGCACTGCAGTTGTCACTCAACCAAGGGGAGGGCCGGTTACAATCAATTGATAATATCTAGATCTGTGTCAACAGACTATATGTTATTTGGAGTTTTCTAGCTGGAGATAATTACTCGCACCTACCCTAAACAAGAAACCTTTCTTGTACTCGCCTCTCTCTATAGACTGCTCATCCGGTCCGGTTCGGTCCAGTTTGAAGCCTCTATCGGTCCACCGCTCGGCAGCACCATGATTCAGTCCGGTTTGTATGCGGCGACTCAACAGTGCAATAGCGGGCTCGGAAGATAATTTCGAATGGAAGTCCGCATACACCCTATGCCACTCACTCATGCTGTGGCAGCGCGATGCCAGCGTCCGAATCCGCACCGGAGGCCGTGCTCGCAGAAACCCCGTGCGGAACGGGTACATGTAGCAGCGGCCGCGCTTGCACAGCAAGCAAGTCAGCGCAGTAGGCTGGTTGGGGCTGGACGCTATCCAGGTGTTATGGTTATAGCATTTGTGTATGTGTGTGGCGACATATTTATGTACATGGATATATATTGTAAATGCTGGAGGCACCTAAATCATGATACTCTCCACTCGCTCTAGGCTCCCAATTATCCCTTACACACTCCTCTCTTGCTTCCTCTTGTATATATACCTAAGTAGTCAATGCGAACTTCAAATGATCACTTCAGGTTCGCTTCTGCTACTGCCTGTACCCCCTTCAGTAAAAAAGAACTACGCATACTGTGGCTACCATTTTCACATATTTCTGGGAGGCAGCTCATGGGTCGGGAATAGTTGATGCCCTACAGTCATAATGCCGCCTCGTTCCACTCCCGCATCTGCCACGGAAACTGGCTCTCCAACGTCGATATTCCTAGGCGGTATTTGACTCACTAGTAGCCTGTTATGCTTTCTCAACTCGCGGAAAACCAGCAGTAGAACGCTGATCAGTATAAGGCCCAAGGGAATCCCAACACCTAGTCCGATAGCTATAGGACTAGGCTTGCGAGGTGGTGGGGCAGTTGTTGGCGTTGTAGATGCCGTAGGTCGGGTAATTGTTGATGTTGTTGGCGATGGGCTACTGGATGCTGAGGTCCGGGACATCACAATGCCGACCGGTATAGTGAAGGTAACGGCATTACTGCTGCAACAGTCTTCGTCACAACAATACGATAACGACCCATCAGAGGATACGCGGGCAGGGCAAGGATATAGTCGGGTCCCAGCAGCCCCTTGTTCTCGTCGCGACAACTCAGCCACTATATATCACTCTGCTGGATTAACAATGGAGAGAAACTTACCTAAGCAGACTTTATTGCATCCTGGTGCCCTGAACAGTGGGTCGGTGCAGCCGCCTTGAGAAACAAGGTTATTGGCACCAGCATTAAAACACAATCCATTTGAAAGACAGTAGTCGGGGGTGCTACAGCAAATGCCGCTGGCTGATGTAAGGTCACACGGAGTGTAGTTGAAATCTCGTTGGACTGAGCCGTCGGGGCTGTAGCAGTCAGCCGCGGAAACGTTCGGGCAAAGGACCCAACACAACAAAACTGCGATTATTTGGCCGTTAGCCGGGGCCCTCATGCTGATGGGTCACCTTAGTAACTGAGCTGCGATGATTGATCCGGTGGGGAGGTAGAGAGCTGCTCTATCACAAAAAAAGATCGTGTCGAAGAGCAAGTGCGCATCGTGTCGAAAGCTCTTCCCGCTCCCCCTCCGCACCCGCGCCAAGGTTGTAAAAATGCGCGACGCTGCCAGTAACCCCTCTCGCTCCAAAACAAAAATACAGCGCCAACATCACGTCCTATTGTCCGTTTCGTTTTATACGTTTGTGTGCAGAGTGGCGTGCATATATATATATGTATATGGAATATCAAAATACAAGATATAGAATAGGGTTGGGGAATAATAGGGCGTAATGCTGATACGGCTGGTTTTACCGGTACATGTACGTCGAACGCCGTGTGACCAAGACGCAAATCGACTCTCTCCCCTTCCCACCCCCACGGTACAACTACCCACCACAGACCACCTTCTATCCTCCATCTTCTTTCTTTTTATCCCCCAGCTTCCTCACCCACAGTTCTTACAATTAGGGACAAGAAAAGGCTCTCTCTGCTTCACCTTGGGTGGAATTAATTAATCGAGTTGGTTGATTTGCGGGGTTATTATTATTTGCTCAGTTGGGTTGGATTGGATTGGATTGGATGGAAGGGCTGGAAGGGATAGGGGGCCATGGGGTGGTTGTGCGTTGTGCTGAGCCGGGAGGTGGGTTGAAAATATATTCCTAATGTTTTTTTTCTTTTTTTTGGGGGGGGGTTTGGTTTGATTTGATTTTGGGTCGGCTTTGTTTTCTGCCTTGGAGGGAGTTTGGGCTTCACCAAGTCGTGGTCGAGAGAGCCGCCGTCTCGCTGTTGCTGGCCTGGCCAGCAAATATCTAATATAGAAAAGCCAGACCTCTAACAAACCACCCCTCCTCTTCTCCCGCAGATGTCCCCACTATTCTCGCCATGATCAAGGAACTGGCAGACTACGAAAAGCAAGCCGACAAAGTCCAGGCCACCGAAGAATCCCTCCTCGCCACCCTCTCCTTTGCCCCTCCCGGATCGGAGCTAGACCGTGGATACGCGCGCACAATGCTGATATTCGACAATAATGAGCCTGCTGGCATGGCACTCTATTTCTACAATTACTCCACCTGGACTGGGCGCCCGGGGATCTTCCTGGAGGACCTGTTTGTGCGGCCGCCACATAGGAGGAAGGGGTTCGGGCAGCGATTGTTCAGGGAGTTGGCACGGGAGGTTCTGGGGGTCGAGGGAGCGAGGCTGGATTGGAACGTGCTGAAGTGGAACGAACCGAGTATCAGGTTTTAGTGAGTTGTTTTCCTTTGATATTGGGCATTCTAGTTGCTGATCCGACCAATAAGTGAGAGCATTGGGGCAAAGCCGCAATCGGAGTGGATGCCAATGAGGGTGGATGGTGAGGCACTGGTAGAGCTGGCAAACAGCGGACAGGGAGCTGGCGAGGGGCTGGAAAAATAATCTCGCAACATGGCCCTCTTTTGTCATTTCCTAGTTTTGGAGGTAACCGCGGTACACACAACGTGCTTGCTTACACCGTACCACCGACTCATCATCATGAATCATCATGCACCACCATTGCCTTCCTCTTTAACATCCCGCAAAAGCTCTCAAACAAAACCGTATCTCTTCCCTTCATCCACCTCACCCGCACCTCAGAGCCAACGTCTTCTTCGTTACTCCTTACCTGCACCTTGAAACCTATTGCAGGCTCATCATCGTCCCCTTTGTCTATTTCACCCAATGGCCCTTGCCCTTTACGCCTCGAGGCTCGAGACCAGACGTTCTCCCTTGCAAACCCGACACCCATTGCTTGGGCGGGCCGCCACTGCCAATGGAGAGGAAGGCTCTTCAGGGTGATGTCGAGCCGCTTACCCATCTCATCAGGCGGTACTAGCGGGACGTGGAGCGTAAGCTCTGAAGGGAATGGCAACAAATGTTTGGGAAGGGTTGTCACCCCACGTGTGACGTCCTATAGATATTTAGGGGATGATTCCTCTCAAATAAGAGAGTTAGGGATGGCTTTACCATTCGGGGGTGCATGTCTCCCCAGGACCATCCAACAGCCCATCTTCTCGTCTTGGTACCTTGCACAAACTCTGTTATCGCCCAATTCTGCACGCCAACCTCCTTCAATTTACCAACAACAACTGAAACACTACTGAACTTTCCGAGCATAGTAGTATACCATCCTACACGCTCTCGGAGGGCTAGACTCTCTTTGATCATGCGTTCCACAAATGCTACTTCACCCCCAGCAGTTACCATTTCCACAGATGCGCCTGTACAAGCCTGTAAACAAAAGAGTTAAAATAAATTCTCATCACTCGAGGGAAGGGAAAGGGAAAGGGACGAGAACGACCCACAGAAAATGGAGGCCTTTTCTTTTCTTTGGCGCACGATATCATCTCTTCGGTTGATTCGTAAAATGGCGGATTGCACATCGTAAAATCAACACTGCAAATTCCAAAGGCGGTGATAAGAATATATAAGAATAGAGCGGTGATCTCAGTAGCCTGAAAAGGGAAGCACACTCACCTTTCGATCTGGAGGTTATCTAGAGGGACTAGTGGGCCGCTAGGTATTGACGGGATAATCCTGATCCGCGACTGGAGATCGTTAAGGGCTACATTTTTGCGGGCATATTCTAGGTTTTTCTCATCGATATCTTTGCTCATCAGTAATGGTAATAGTCCAGCGCCGCTCACTTGTCTTACCTGTAGCAGCAAAAGCCCATTTTGGCCGCTGAGAACACCCCAATAGAGGGTATATGCAGCTTGCTCCCGTGCCGCTATCAACGGGATGAGCTTCCACCTGAGAGGAAAGAGGGCAGTCCCTGTATGCTCACATGTCTAAACCTATGACTTGTCGTGCTGGCTCATATGTGTCCCGATACCCGTCACCTGTTGTGTCCAGGAGGTCTTGGAGCCAGAGAATGTAGTTGAACCTGTAGAATAGAAAACGAGACATTAAACCATAGCCAGTCGTGCGTTACTTCTATAGCATACCTGTTAGGAACCTATACAGCGTATCAGCCAGGTTTTCCCGAAGGATCTCCGTTGGCAGTAATAGATTACCGGAGGGCACAGTCTATCATCCGGTAGCTCTACTTCAATACCAAAATCCCGTATGAGTAGGCCTTTTGAAAGCTCTCTATGCCACTTATGTTACTATGTGTAGCGCATAGAAGTTGGGTTTGTTGGGGGAGCTCCATACTGTACGGCTTGTGGGTTACTGAAGTCGAGCTGTCCATTGGGTTTTAAGCTGCGCAGATTGGTATTGGATTATTGTGGGATATCCTACTGAGGGGACTTATACGTACAGTTTGGCCAGGGAAGGAAACTGGCTTGCGAGTTTGGAGAAGTCGATTTCGTTTCGGTAGATATTCCTGTCAGTATCCATTGTTTCTGTTGTTTTTCGCAAGGCGGGGGATGATGGAGTCGCGGGTAATTTAACCCCGTATGCCGATTGCAAAATAATGTACGGAGTAAAATAGATTTATTCCTGGCATATCTTGATCGCGGTGATACCACAATTCAGAGTTTGCAGCCCAGATCCACTAAGAGATGGAATTTCCTAGGAACGTATGTACGTATGCACTGCGCAATTTGCTCATGGATGGACGAAACGCGCCGCTCTCACGATATATGGATATATGATTTATACAAACTTCAGGACCGACTCAATAGATTTGTTTCCGCGGTGAGTAAAAAGGCTACCACCAACCAAAACTCCCGTCAAACTCGTAAGTCCCCTCTGTAGCACGGATCTCTGAGAATTGCGGGATTTCATTTGTTGCGTAAGACCCTAGCAGGGTCTCCATGTCGTTTTCATCCATTTGGCATAAGTCTTCGAGACTCCATCTCTCGCAGACTCTAGACATCCTTTAAACGGCCTCGTAAGCACAAGCTTGTCAACTAGCAGAGGACAACAACCCACCACTGCATCCTCTTTGGCCCTTCTTCTGCTGTAGGTGCAATCCTCCGTAACCTCTTTCGCAGTGTCCCTACTTTCGCAATCGCAGCCCCAAGGTCGTTTGGCAAACCTTCTGCAATCTTCCCCCTCACAATGCTAGCAAGCTTCGGCCCGTTTCCATTAGTACTAACCATAATCTGAAGGGGCCCGTCACGGTGCACGCTTCCAAAGTAAAAATCGCATTCCGAAGGAACGTCGGCGATATTTGCTGGTACTCTCCTTTCCTTGCATAATTTATAGATCTCCGATGAGGCAATTGGGTCGTCTACGGCCACTAGCACCATATCTATGCCATCCAGATCAGAAGGCTCGAATTTACGGTCCGTATAGTCAACCAGTTTCTGTTCTATCCGGTATGCCACCTCTGGGTTGAGCCTATCTCTGGGCGATACGACAGTGACCTTTGCATCGGCATTGAGGGCATGGAGGATTCGGCCTGCAGCGACCTAAAATCCTAGTTAGTACAACATAGCAGCGAACTGCAAGGGAGCAGGTAACTCGCAAAGGAATGGGAAATAACTGACATCTCCGCCGCCGACAACAAGTACGCATCTCCCTCTAGCTTGCCATGCTAGCATCAGAGATCCCCCGCTCCGAACTTCCGGATACTCATGAGGCATCGTCTCTGTGTTTCGTTATGTCATGGGGGCAAATCTAGTTAGTTAACTAACTAGCTGAGATGACAGCTTAGTCATCCTTCCATCGCCACCCCGCGAGTTCCTGTGGCGTGGCTCAAGCATCAAGGCCGTTGGGAATTGGGGACTTCCCATTTCAACAACTTTATGGCTGCTAGAAAATTGGGAGGCGGCAGAGTCCTTGGGAGTGGTCTCCCCTCCGCTCCCGCCGTTGCTGTCCGCCAACGGAACTCGAATTTGCTCTCGCCTTCTGACAGCTCCGTACCACCCAGATCTCAGGTGTCGAACTCCCAGATTTCGCTGGGACTTCACGATATTATCCCACAAGAGCCCTTAAGTAATGGGCAACCTCCCGCTGCGGCAGCTACAAGCCCAGCACTCGTCTGTCCAATTTGTAACGAGGATATGGTATCTCAAAAATGCTCCCGACTTGCAGGCGGACCACTGTGCTAATGCCATACAGGTTACTTTACTCCAGCTCAACAGGTTAGATTGAAGATTTTTGAGCACAAGGGCTACTTTGACATTTACTAGACATCTCGATGACGACCATAAGGACCTAGAGGAAGTTGAGCAAGACGACGTCAAGAACTGGTTTCGGAAGCAGGTGGTAAAGGCGAAACGATTCCAACCGGTAGCCGTACTCAACCAGAAGCTCAAAGGCCTCGAGGTCTTTGAGCCAAACGCACCCCCTATTCCTCTCATACCTACGTCGAGTGGAGCGGCGATCTCAGAGATCTCTAAGCCCGACCCCGATGAGGCCGTTACGAGAACACATTGGCAACGGCCTTCTGGTATCGACGCCTGTCTGGAGCCCACGTGCGGGAAACCTCTCGGAGTCGTGAACGGGAGCGTCAATTGTCGCAATTGTGGCAAGCTGTTTTGTGAGGAACACACCATGTACCAGATGAAATTGTCGAGATCGGCGCAACATGAACCTGTCCGAGGGTTCTGGTGTAGGGTCTGTGAGACGTGCTACAAGTCGAGGGAAGGCTATAATGACCACAATGGTATGCAGACAACCTGACAGTGTGTATGGATAAGGCGTAACGTGCTGTCTGGCAGGCTTATCCCGTGATCACACCCATGAGTTTAACAATATGCGAAGAAAGACTGTCGACAGGGCTTACTTGGAAGTTACGCGCCTGGAAAAACGGTTAACCAAGCTGACACAACTTCTCACTAATCCGTCACTAGACCAAAACGCTGGGGGAAACAGCAAATTATGGTCAATAAGTGGGGCAAGAACTCAGCGGAAGCAATTGGAACAAACGGTGGTTACGTGGGAGGACGATGCGGGTGTTCCGCAGTGTCCATTCTGCAAACAGGGGTTTTCCAATTACTCCCTCCGCAGACACCACTGCCGTCTTTGCGGGAGAGTGGTCTGCGGGGACCTCCAGACGGGATGCTCTAGTGAGGTGGGACTAAATGTTACTGCGGGTGAGTCGGTGGGAGTGTATGAATGATGCGTTGCAACCGACTAACGGGTGCCAGTGACCCATGACCTGACCGAAAAGGCCAAGAATGAGACCAGTCTCGACGTCCGAATATGTAGAGACTGCAAGAGCACCGTCTTCAGCAAGCGGGACTTTGCTCTTGAGCTCACCAAGAAGCCCCCGGACCTGAAAGCATATGAAGTGTTGGTACAATTTGAAAGGGGTATAAGATTGATGTTGCCAAAGTTCCAGCGGTTGCTCAGCGCCTTACAGTTCGTAGTACCTCTCGCCTTGGGCTAGAAGCTATGACTAATATTACACAAGGGATCCGGACAAACCGCCAACTCCAACCCAGCTCACCGAAGCGTCAAAAGTTCGCAAACGTCTAATAGATTCGTTCTCGCAATATGACGTTGCTGCTAAACGTATTCTGAACCTCCCCACCTCGTCCCCCACGCAACAGAGGTTACAGAAGGCGGTCTACCACCAAGCCACCAACTTCCTACATCTTCACATGCTCCCGCTTAGAGGTCTTCCGAAAGTGCTCAAGCACGCTTCTCCTTATGGGGCAAATGGAAATCGTACGGGTGGCGCGCTCGCTGCAATCCGCTTCAGTAGCAACAACGACTCGACAACCAGCAGCATTATTTCTACCGTGGAAGCCGAGGAAAAAGAGCTGAAAGAGCGGTTGATAGTACTCGAAGAACAGAAGTTCCTTGTTAGTGAGATGATTGCCGATGCGAATAAGAAGCGGCGGTTTGACGAGGTTAGCTCGTTGGCGCAGAATGTGGAAGATTTGTCTAGAGAAATAGATCAGGTCAATGGTATGTTGGCGCAACTGGACGTTGCGGGTGCGTACAGCCAGTCCGGCCTTTTAACTCCTAGGTGAATGGTTCTTTTGTTTTTGTATTTACTGCTGGGTTTGAGCGATTCTTTTTTTTTTTCCCTTTCCCTAGGGAGTTTTTTTGAGCATTTGCAGCGGCGTTCTTGAAGAACCCAAAGAAGGGTTTCCCCAAAAGTTAGAAAGTGCCATAGTAGTATTTTTTGCCTTTTTTGCCTTTTTTTTTTTAAATTTGGTTTTTTGGAGTTCTCTGCAAGAATCCCGCATTGTAAGAATATGAATACGCGGTTCCGCCCCGACCCTAGGCTCCTACTATAAGAATAATCGCGCTATAAGAGTAGAGTCCATTTCCCCGATGATAATCTTGCAACACGACTCGACCGCAGTGCAGAGCAGACCACATTACCAACTCGACGTCATACGGAGCTTAACAGGGGAAAGTACATATACCCTCCACCTCGAGCTGTCGGGCAGTTGCATTCGCGCCATTTTGCTTTCTTGCCTGCTAGTCAGACGGAAGCCCAGCCAGCGTCTTTTCTGCCTGCACCCCCAGCCCTGATACATGACGTCGTCGCCAAGGGACCGATCGAGGTGGTGGTGGGGGTGTTGATGGAGGGGTAGATATAATCCCAGCACAGCTTGTCCTGTCTTGTGTGTGTCTGTGTGTAGGCAGGGGGGGAGGTGAGCCACGAGACGGCGTGATTGGGGCGGTTTGAAGGATAACGAGGGTGGGGGGGAAAAGATAAGATGAGGGGGAGAGAGAAGGGGAAAGAGAAAAACGGAAAAAAAAAAATGGGGATGAAGTAGTTAGAAGAAGAGGAGGAAGAGAAAGAAGAAGACGATAATAACGGAAGTAACAGAAATAACATAAAATAAAAACCCAAACAACCAACCCTCCCAAAAAAAAAAAAAAAAAAAGAGAAAAAAATCGGAAAAAATCCCCTACCTAGTAATTTCCCCCCCCTTCCCCACGAACTAGTTAATATAATCAACACCCTAGAAAGAAAAAAAAAAAAAAAAAAAAGAGGGAGAGAAAGAAAGAAAGAAAGAGAAAGAGAGAGAGAGAGAGAGCGCTTAGGGTGCACGGGGCGCGCGCGTGTGTGTGTGTGCGGTGCGCGGGTGCTTGCTTGCGGTGCGTGTGTTGTGTGTGCGCGCGTTGTGTTTCGGAGAAACGAAACGTCGCAGATAGATAGAGAGAGATAGAGAGAGATATAATTTGGAAACAGGTTTTTTTTTTTGAGGAGAAAGGGAAAAAAAATTTTTTTTTTTTTATTTAGTTTAATTTAATTTAATTTAATTTAATTTTTTTTAAAAAAAAAAAAAAGAAAAAGAAAAAAGAAAAAAAAGGAATTAGTAGTAATAGTAGTAGTAGTTGTTGTAGTAATTGTTGGTCTTGGCGCGGGAAGGTGGGAGAGTGTGGGAGAGTGGGAGATCTATTCTATGCGCTTTTTTTTTTTTTTTTTTTTTCCTCTTTCCTTCTTCGCTATATGAATGTATGTATGTATGTATGTATGTATGTACAGAATCCTCCCAAGTCTTGCCTGGACTAAAATATGGGGTAAAAAGGTGAGTTGTAGAAAGAGAGAGAGAGATGGGGAGAGAGGGAGGAGAGAGAGAGAGAGGAGAGAGAGGAGAGAGAGGAGAGAGAGAAAAGAAAAAGAAAAAAACGAGAGAATCTACATTATCTCTATATATATATATATATATATGTACAGGACCAATATGTATAACGAAAGTAGCCCCCCCAGGCATATCGGCCAGACCTTACATCCCCATCTCCAAAGGCCACCAAATGCATTTTGTATGGTGTCATTGGTATAAAATAAAGAATACCAAAAACACCAGGAATAAACCACAACAATCATGAATCAATAAATATAATGAATTTTATATCGCCTTCCCTGGTTTGTTATCCCTCTTTATTCGCATACGGTAATGCTCCCTGAACTGGTATCGTCGCATGGTGCCGTAGCCGACAGTCGTAATGAACAATAAGGTCCAAACAGAGGTAATGATGAGGCCAGTGGGGAAAATGCCTAGTGTGGTGCCAGGAAGGACGAATACCGCTGCAGAGGAAGTTGCAGAGGAAGTTGCAGAGGTTGCGGAGGTGGCGGGGCTAGCAAAGGCCCCATTGACGAAATGGACTTCGTCTGTGGAGAGCTTTGATTCAATGGTGACTTGGCCCTCGAATAATTCTGCGCTGAGGGTGATGGATGGGGTGAGGTTTGCCTCAGCTTCGTCCCTATATATACCCGAATTAGCTGAATGGTCGACCCGTGGTTTGTCTGGGTCCAGCATACGCAGTCATATTTGAAGATATCAAATCTCTATTGATCTGGCCTACGAAGTTGAAATCCTGGAGCATTAGAGGAGCCGGAGCACCTTGTCTCTTCTCCAGAGAACTGTCCGAAACCCTCACCACAGGTAGTCGCCGTGATAGAGTGACCTTGGGGGAAGCTACCCTCTTTAATTTCCTAGCACTAGGAGAGATAGCAGCTCCAGCGTACGATAACGCGGCATTAACATCCTGACTTTCAACCCCTACCCACTGATCCCTTGGATTTGATATGCGATAGAGACGTAAGTCGGCTTGAAAGATACCAGTGGTGCTGTCGTAGTAGGGCAGGTTGTAGCATACTGCAATGCCCGAAGGATTGATAGTATTCCCGTTCAAGGCGGCTAGAGCTTTCGTGCAGGCGGCGGAAGTATCTTGGTCCCAGGTGCTAGAATTCATATTCTGGCGCTTTGTGATCGGCTCCCCTCTTTTCCCCATAACCGGCGCAGAGCTTTCCTCGACGTTCGCGATAAGCTGGATGGCGCGACGAGCAGCATGTAGCTCAAGATATCTGCTCGTAGAGGAGAGCGTATAGCCAGACGCTCCGATTGCCTGCCCAACAAGGAGCACTGCGGCGGTACATGCAGTCCGTAAATACATTGTCCTGTTGGATGTACGAAAGTCGAGTGTGTATTCGATGACGATAGGTGGGGCTTGTCGAGGTGGTCTGGAAGAAGATGGCTGTCTGAATGAAGGTCTTCGATAAGAGCGGATGAAGCTTGTTTAGGTTGTCGTCAAGAAGGGAAAGTGTGAGGAACCTGCCTCCTGGAATGGAAACTATGAACGAAGAGAAGGGAAAGTGATTAGGAAACGGGTAGTGAACGTATCCAGCGACCCAAAGGAGTCGTAGATATGGGAAATGTGGGAAATGGGACGAGCTGGGACCGAAATGGGAAAAAAGAGGTGAGGATCCGGTGGCGATATAATCAATACATCGAGCTCCACCCGGACTCCACAGCTTTCGGTGTAGACTTAACGCCAAAGAGCCAGCTCGGACGGGTTACGAATATAAGCAAGAAAAGGGAGTCTGAGATGCCTGCGGGATAGGAGGCATCTGAACCGCGGTGGGGGGATGGGAGATGGATATCTCGGTACGGGCCCGCAAGCCACTTATCCTGTCTGCATGAAGTCCTTGGTTTGATCAAGATGAAGTCGGCACGGCACAAGCAGTCAATGGTAGCAATGCCCTCGGTCATGGCGGCTGCCATTGTTTGCGGCGTTATAGAGTGGGAGGGGAGCGATCGGGAGTGGCCTGGGAGAGGTAGGGCTCTGTAACGACTAAGAGCCGCCCCTGGCAGTTCCTGGCCGTTCCAAGCCACTCCCATGGCGGCGTTAAGCCAAGCAAAACCCTGCGAAATTTGGCCGCAACTCCAAACTCCGGCTGGAGGGCGCTGTCTGCAGCCATTCGCTGGGCTGGCCTCGCAACGTAGAAGTGGTCGCGGGTTCGCGCGCGATAGCTGGTGTTGAAGCCAGTGTCGTCAGTGTCGTCAGTGTCGTCGGTGTCGTCGGTTGTCGCCAGTGTCGGAGCAGTACGTGGAACGCGCATTGTTGACGGCGACCACAATGGCCTCCGCATGGACGGACTGCCCGTTTCCTTCTCCTTGGGCCTTGCATTGTCATGCGGAATGGGCGATGGCAAGATCAAGCCCGAGTGAAGTGGTGACGCATCGCATGAATTACGGGAGAGTTTGATGAGGGAGGGCCGTCTCGCGCTACGTTTTGGGTCGGTTTGGGGAACCTCAAAGTGCGGCTGGCGGGAAGCGACCGTGACGAATTTGTATGGCGAAGTCGATGCTCGCCGGCCGCATTGACGATCCTCCCCTGGAATCCCGTTCATGCCATCAATGGAATAAGAATAAGAAACTACGCCGGTTGTCGTAGCAGCCTAGTATTCCGTTTGTGTGTACGTACATACTACGTAGTAGGTCTCCCCAATTCTCCCAACTGATGTAGCACCGCACTCTACTCCCCTTGGAATTGCACGCGGCATATGTTACGTCGCAAGGGGAACCTGAATATTGGATGTCCACACTAGAGATGAATACTACTATTATTATTCTTCTTCATAGAGGTCTGATGGGCCAGGTAGCCCAATAGAATTGCATAGATGGTCGCGCGCTTGCTTGGATTGTCTCGCGCGTACGATATTGGGCAGGGACCCACTGAGAATACGATATTGTATAGAGTACTTCGTAGCTTGCCACCCATCAAGCTTGCGCCGCCGTACCATTCATTTCTCGTCGAAGTGAGAAAGCACCCGTCCTGTCCTCTAGGGCAAGTTCCAAGGTTCATTAGCGGCTTAGGGGTGGCTATGGCTCAGCAAGCCACACGCCTCAACGAGACACGCGTGGATGACATGGTGCAAATTTGAGCGTTGATTGTGGCAGGAGGAAGCTTCGCGAAGAATTTATTTTGAAATTCTTTATTCTGTACACAGTTAAGAACTTCTAGGGCAGGGTCAGGGTGTGATTTGGACATGGCATTTGGTGATTGATGGTATTGGAAATCTACGCGCGTCTCGTTGAGGCGCGTGGCTTTGCTGATTTGGGCAATGCTCCAGCACACTGTTGTGTCGCGTCGCGGGTCGCGGACATAATCACATGACCTCGCGTGTTTCTAGCCTGATTGAGCAGTCCGTTTACGCCAAGCAGGGGAGAAAACATTGCCGCGACCGATTTCGCGATGGGCCATCTGTGTAGCGTTCAAACGCCGCCGAAGCATTTTGGGATTCCTGTACCACCAGAACCCTCCGTCGCGGGTCTCCGTAGACCAATCCGTTGCGCGGCAGCTCGCCGGAACCTTGGTGCACTTAGGGCTTAGTATCTCGTTAGCCCATTGTTCATCATCAGCTTGACCCCAGCCCCCCTCCCCCCCCGCTTCCACATGGACGCGATTCCGGCCGATAACCTTCTACTCTCCTGCACACTCTAACGGCCAGAGTGACCTGATTGCACCCTAATAGCAAAGGACAACAATGCCTATTGCCGAGGTAAGGCCGGATGGCAATCGTCAGTTGCAGCAGATTGCGGATATTTTGGCCAAATCGAAAAAAGTGGTTGTGGTCACCGGCGCTGGTATTAGTACGAATATCGGAATCCCTGTGAGGAAGCAAAGCTCCGTAGGCATATTGGTGGCTGCTAACAAGGGGATTAGGACTTTCGGTCAGAGAATGGCCTTTATGCGCTTATTCAGGCACAGTACGAGGAGGCAGCCCAGCTTAGAACCAGCATTTCTACGCCGAATTCAACCCGCTCAGGGACGCCTTTTACAACGGAATCTGAAGATGCCACCCCCCCATCTTCTCAGGCTTCATTCACAAGCTATGCGTCGAGCAGACGTTCGAACCTACCATCCAACATCAAGGGACGAGACCTATTTGATTCGCTCGTTTGGACGAATCCATTGAGTACTATGATATTCTACAGGTTCATAGCTTCGTTAAGGAGGAAGATTCGGGAAGAGGTACAGAATACGACACAAACCCACAAATTCATTCGTGCATTGCGCGATGGTGGTAGGCTTGTAAGGTGTTACACACAAAACATTGACGGACTAGAAGCGCGTGAGGGTCTCTGCCTGGATCTTAAGAGAGGGAAAGGAAGCCGCTCTCGTTTTTTGAAGAACGTGGTTAGCAAACCCAGGCCCGAAGGGCCTACAATTCCAGGCAGCGAGACAGATGGGGGCTGCGAGGTCGTCCAGTTACATGGAGACCTAGAGGCTTTGCGCTGCGGTCTTTGCAACGAGTTGTGCAGCTGGGAAGATGAGGACCGTGAGACTATTCTGCTAAGCGGGAACGCTCCTGAATGTCACTCTTGTGCCTCGAAAAATGAGAACCGTCGTTTCAGCGGGAAACGAGGGACGGCAGTAGGCGGACTGCGGCCAAATGTTGTCCTCTATGGAGAAGAGCATCCTTCAGCGGATCTTCTATCGCCAATTACCACCCACGATTTGAAGCTGGGACCAGACGTTCTAGTTATCCTTGGTACGTCTCTAAGAGTGCACGGGTTGAAGATTATAGTGAGAGAATTTGCCAAGGCCGTGCATGCGCGCGGGGGTGGGAAAGTGATTCTAGTCAACCGAACCAGACCTGCTGAGAGTATGTGGTCTAAAGTTATCGACTACTGGGTGGGCATGGATTGTGATGAGTGGGTGGCCGACTTGCGGCAACGAAGGGGGGATATATGGGAAAGACAGGGTGCGTTAAGGCTCTCAGTTGTGAAGGAGACCAAGTCGAAGGTTGTTAAGTCAAAAAAGGAAAAGACGGCGGGAAAGACCCTTGTCGTGATCGGAAAAAAGAATCCCGCTATCAAAAAAATGGAAACGACGGCGAAAACAGCGACCGCAGCTAAAAAGAGATCTGTCAAGAAGGTCGTTGATGCCAGGCCAGCACAAAAGGCTACTAAAGGTAGGACTGAGAGACCCAAGGCAGCACGTCTGCGATTACCAGTCCATCAAATTCCTGCGCCATTAATGGACGGCTGCGATGTTGCTCCCCCCGTATGCACATCGAAACGAAGAATTCCAAACCTACACGAAGATATCATGGCTAGTCCCCCTAAGCGGAGGAAAGGGAATGCTCAATCCTGGGTTGGCGGTACTCAAAGCGCCAGCGGGTGCAATGAGACTCTTTTCGTGGAAGTGCCCTTCAAGCGGATAAAGCGAACTACGATGGAACGGCCGCAATCAGCAGCTCGGACGAGGAGGAGGCGGATTGTATAGGGGGTTATATATACTCTGGATAGGCTTTGGGCGTTATATTACATTAAGGGACATTCGTGGAGAGAGAAGGGCTTTTCATTCAGGAAATACAATGTACTCCGTAATGACCCACGGTGGGGATAGTGCCAGGATATTTGTGGCTGTCGTTGGGGTTAGAGACAGCAGTGTTTGGTATGCCCACAACGCAGTTCCTACTGGCACAGCTCCAGATGGGCACGGAGTTGCCGATAGAGGTTGCGCTCCGCTCAAATGTGAATACCCAACGCAACGGGTTGCCTGCGAGATAAATGGCGTCACTGTTGATTAATGAACTTGACTGGCGGAGGCTTCACCGACTAAGAGGCTGAGCACTGTTGGGGGCGGCCCTACGTAATGGCTCTTGACTCGACTGCTGCTGAGGCGGGGCGGTGCATCTGCAAAACACCGCCGCATGGGTCGGAGCAGCTGTGCGATTTAGGCGACGCGGCCTTGCTCCACACCTGCCTGTGTGCCCCGCGCTGCTCCTGGCCCAACTACTACTTAACCGTCCCGAAGCCCCACCTCGACCTTCAACCTCCAGCACTCACTCACTGCTTCCTCAGGCATCTCGACTTCGCGCCCGCCCCAGACCCCCTACTAGATCATCGCCGATTAAATATGTCGAATCAGGGATACTACGGCCAATCCGGCCAGCCCCATGACGGTAGCTACCCGCCGCCGCAACCTCCATATGGTGCTCCCCACGACCCATATGGGGCCCCTCCGCCGCAACGCCAGGGCTATGGGGGACCTGATCAGTACGGAGGGGGTCAGTATGGGTATCAGGTAAGGCCTTCATGTTGTTTACACTTTCCTTGGGCGACTCTGGAGCCAGACATACTCCCCTGCACTTCGCTCTATCCCCTATATGGCCATTACGATTGCATGCCTTAATTATACATTATCCGAGTACTAACTAGCGCCCGAACAGCCACCAGCGGGTCACTATGAACAGCCTCCGCCACAATACAACTCCCCACCTCCAGTAGGAGACCCATACCAAGCGAACCGCGATGGCTACCCTCAACAACACTACCCTCCGGGACCAGGTGCTTACGCAGATCCTGGATACCCGGGTGCACCTGGGCAACCTGGACAGGAAGGGGGTGAGAGGGGACTAGGTGCTACTTTAGTCGGTGCCGCAGGTGTAAGTCCCGAAATGTTTCCCCATTGAGGGTGGGTAGAATGTCAGCTCAACTTTACACCAGGGCGGGTTTCTCGGTCATAAGCTTGGTGGTGGCGCCCTTGCTACCATGGGTGGTAAGGACTCCAATTCCCTTTAGTCGACGGACATTCAGAATATATCTAATAACATTTTTAGGCATGGTCGCTGGGGCAGTGGCTGCGAATGCTGCGGAGCATAAGGGTGACAAGAAAAAACATAAGCACGATAAGCACGACAAGCACGACAAGCACGGTAAGCATAGCCACGGCAGCCTTGGAAGTAGCTTTGGGGGTAGCTCTGCGGCGCTCGGAGGCCTGTATGGCGGTTCCGTTTTGTCTCACGCCACCTCGCATGGGAGTTCACATAGCTCTCACTCGCACGGAGGGAAACATAAGAAGCACCACCACCATAAGAAAGAAGGTCACAGTCACCACAGTCACAGTCACCGGGGGGGAAGCAGTAGTGGTTCGAGCGATAGTGACTAGAGTGGCTCTGCCTCGGCTGCCCGGATGTTCACTTTCGGTTCTATGTTTCTACGGTAACAGTCTTTTCAATTCACAATTCGGGATCTCGGGTATATTTTATGTGGTGGCGATATTGTCAGGCGGGCATGGGGTGTTGCTGGCACCATGGTCTGATAGAATTTTTTTTCCGTGTTACATTATTTTGTGATAACGAGGAATGGATCGATGCAGGATATTTTTGAGACTTTCTTCCCCCATCGTGCGTGTTTGGGGATAGTAGACGGCAGAGATAATGTAGCATACTACTCCACAAAACAGAATAGTCCCTTTTACTCCATGCGGTGTCTAGTCTAGTTCCGTATTCATGTTCCGATCCACGAATCTTATCCTGACCGTGTTTGTTTGTTGGGAAAGCGACTTTCGGCGTCTGTACTAGTTAGGTAAGCGGTCTGGCCCGCTGGTATGAATGGAAATTTGCTTTCTAGACGAGTGTCCCTTACTTTGGGGGCTAGATCCCATATCGGTTTCACCAGCTCAACGGGATGATGCTAGGTGAAGTGTTGGTGTTTAACACACTAAATAAGCGAATCGTGGAGAAAAACTCGTAATCCCCAGCTTCAGTGTTTATTTCATGCGGATCTAGTCGCGAAAAGCTGGGGAAAGAAACGAGAGAGGCTAAGATACATGGCGGACGGCTGATGCTGAAGGGGGAAGTTTGTGTGAGGCTGAAAATCTTTAGAGATTTCCCGGGCTTACCTGATCAGCCCTGGGGAGCAACCTGAATGGGCCCTGGGAAGCAACCTGAATGGGCACGTAGTACATACTGACACGCCGCCGAGGAGCCCCGGGGTGAAACCTCTTCATACCCGTAAGCCCCCGAACTTCCGGGGCTAAGGAATGGGCTTATCCTGTGCTCCATAGGGAAAGGCAGTTTGATGGCCTCATTTCCCGGGCAGCCAACAGAAGTACCCTGTGGCCCGCACGATCGCCATATCGGGCCTAATGAGGTGGGCTGGAACTGGGACTGAGCCTTGACGTGGGAAGCCACAGCTGGGCTCCTTGGTGCTGCGAGGTGATTTGTACCCGCCTGGCTCGTCTTGGCAGGGCTCTTCCGTGACGGCTTTATTCCAAACCCGCAGACGACACGGTGAGCGAAACGAGTGTGGGAAACGTAAGGTGCTCAGCCCACAACGGGCATTATCCCATTGGGCAGAGACTGCTGCAGGCGGCGGTCGCCCTGTCCTTATTTTATGAACTGGGGGCAGGAAAACGAAGCGGCGCAGTGGCGAAAATAGAAATGCTGACGGCACACAGCATTCAGCCCTCTTTCTGGAATCCCAGTCCGACACCGTGGTTGTGCGATGAGGTTGCGATGCGTTTTGCGATGCGTGGTGAGCCCGGATCAGAAACAAGGGCGGTTTCCTTCAGAGTCACAGAACGAACCGCTCCGTACAAAATACGGCGTACGGAGTACGAAATACGTATGGGGAAAGCTGCTCTCGGCGATGGGCCACGTCCACTGGTCTGACTCAGGATCGTAGCCGTGCTGCGGAAAGATCTCTGCTACGGTTAAGCATCTTTTTTCGGGTTTGTTGGCGCGTCTGGACTAGGACTAGCGTTATCGAGTGTGCCAGTCAGAAAAAAAAATTTTGGCCCACACTTATAAAGCCCCTTGGTCAGCCTTCGCACTTTTTTTTCTCTCCTTCTCCCACATCAGAACAATCTCCACTCTCTTTCGAGCTTTAGATCTCGTTTTTTTCCCTTTCTCAATAGAGTCCTTTGGGAATCCCAGGGACAGGCTTTCTGCAGTGGTCTGCATCGTTTTTGCAATAGACTCGAGGCGGTTAAAAGTTCTTTTACGTTGCTCAATAGATTTCATCGGTCTTCTGGGTTGAATCTCTCACTTTGCAACAAACCACCAGCCATCATACTTTCCGAATCGAATTACGATAAACACTATAACATAATGCCTGCGCTAGACGTCATGGATACCTCGTCAAGCGGCTCTGCCGTTATCTCTGAAAGTGCCAAATCCGTCAAGGCACTCGATGAGCTGCTCAGCAAGTTGACGGTGTCAAAATCTCAGGATGAGGCCAGCGCTGCAGCCGACAACTTGGCCTCATTCGTCAACGGAGCCATCGAACATGAAGCTCCTACAAAGTGGGTTTCTTCTCCTGGATCTCGCCCTTGTTATACATGACCGATGCTCTTTTTGTTTCACAAGTTGCCAACATCTCGCTTCCAACTACTGACCTCATTTTCCTGTAGAACTGTTGAAGCTCTGAAGAAACAGCTTGCCAATAAGAAGGATGCCGGCGTGCGTGAACGAGCTCTTAAGGCCATTCAGGCTATCGCTGAGCACTCTTCGGTCTCGCCGGCTGTCGAGCCTTACCTTGTCCTCCTACTCCCATCTATCCTTGCTGCAGTGGGTGACAAGATCACTGCCGTGAAAAAAGCCGCGCAGACTGCTGCCATAGCTGTCGTAAAGGCAGTCAACGCTAATGCTATCAAGGCAGTTCTGCCCCCCATCATCAAGTCCCTTCTCTCTGCCCAGAAATGGGCCGAGAAGATGGCCGGCCTAATGTGCATCGAGGCACTTGTTGCTAGCGCTCCAGCCCAGCTCGCCTATCGTGTGCCTGATCTTATTCCTGTCGTCTCCGAGGCGATGTGGGACACTAAACCCGAGGTCAAGAAAGCTGCATACGGGACGATGGAGAAGGTCTGCGGTCTTATCGTCAACAAGGATATTGAGCGGTTTATTCCCGAGCTCATAAAATGTATCGCTAAGCCCGAGAATGTCCCCGAGACCGTTCACTTACTCGGTGCTACTACCTTTGTTACCGACGTCCATGAACCGACACTCGCCATCATGGTCCCTCTTCTCGAACGTGGTCTCGCGGAGCGTGAAACTGCCATCAAGCGTAAGGCAGCTGTCATCGTCGACAATATGTGCAAGCTTGTCGAGGATCCTCAAATTGTCGCATCCTTCCTGCCCAAGTTGATGCCCGCTCTCCAACGCAACTTTGAGAATTTGGCAGACCCCGAGGCTCGCGAGAAGACCAAGCAAGGTCTTGATACTCTTATCCGCGTTGGTAATGTCAAAGACGGCAAGATCCCCGAAGTGTCTCACGCTGGTGATGTTGCGACCGTTCTCGCTGTCCTTAAGCAGATCCTTCAGGCTCAACACAAAGATATCGTTACAAAGTACGGGCCTGTCTGTGAGTACATCTCGGCTATCGCTGGACAGCTCATCGATGAGAAGGACAATGACAACCTCATGTGGACCGAGAGCACCCTGCCGTATGTCACTGCCATCGTTGGTGCCTCCGATGCTCAGGGAATTGTCGATAGCCTCCGCAAGCGCGCCTCACCTGGTGCTGCTGAGGAAGACGATTCTGATGATGATGACGAAGAAGGAGAGGACCTTTGCAACTGTACGTTTAACTTGGCATATGGTGCAAAGATCCTGCTCAATCAAACCCATCTCCGGTTGAAGCGTGGTCAGCGCTATGGTCTCTGCGGCCCCAATGGGTCAGGCAAGTCTACACTTATGCGCGCCATCAATAATGAGCAAGTCGAGGGCTTCCCGAAGAAGAGTGAAGTCAAAACCGTATTCGTTGAGCATGATCTTGATGCTGCCGATACTGAGCAGACCGTTATTGGCTGGACCCAGAAGAAGCTAGGGGAGGTTGGTGTTACCACCAGCAAGGAAGAGATTATCCGCCGCCTTGTCGAATTTGGCTTCTTGAAAGAGCAAATGGAGGGTCTCATTACTGCTCTATCTGGTGGCTGGAAGATGAAACTCGCGCTCGCTCGAGCTGTCTTTGAAGACCCGGACATTCTTCTTTTGGATGAACCTACCAACCATCTTGATGTCAAGAACGTTGCTTGGCTCGAACAATACCTGATCAAATCTCCTTGCACATCCATTATCGTATCCCACGATAGCAAGTTCCTCGACAATGTTGTTCAACACATTATCCACTACGAACGCTTCAAACTTAAGCGTTACCGCGGCAATTTGGGCGAGTTTGTCAAGAGAGTTCCGTCTGCTAGATCCTACTATGAACTTGGCGCTTCCGAGATGGAATTCAAGTTCCCCGAGCCAGGGTATCTCGAGGGTGTCAAAACCAAGGCTAAGGCTATTGTTCGGGTTAATCAGATGTCTTTCCAGTACCCCGGCACACCAAAGCCTCAGATTTCCGACATCACTTTCCAGTGCTCTCTCGGATCTCGTATCGCCGTCATAGGACCTAATGGTGCTGGCAAGTCAACTCTCGTCAACGTATTGACTGGTGAACTCATTCCAACCTCCGGAGATGTCTACATCCACGAAAACATCCGCATCGCCTACATTAAGCAACACGCTTTTGCGCACATAGATCATCATTTGGACAAGACTCCTTCCGAGTATATCCAGTGGCGTTTCCAGACGGGCGAAGATCGTGAGACAATGGATCGTGCAAACAAGATCATCACCGATGCAGATGAGAAGGCTATGGATAGGATCTACAAAATTGACGGTACTCAACGCCGGGTGTTGGGAATTCACTCTCGGAGGAAGTTCAAGAACTCCTACGAGTATGAATGTTCGTTCTCCCTCGGTGAGAACGTCGGCCAGAAGAATGAGAAATGGACGCCTATGATGACTGCCGATAATGCCTGGCTCCCACGTTCAGAACTTATTGCTTCGCACTCCAAGCTCGTTGCTGATGTGGATCAAAAGGAGGCACTCGCTAGCGGTCAATTCCGCCCTCTGGTCCGAAAAGAGATTGAGCACCACTGCGCCAACTTCGGTCTCGATGCTGAACTTGTCTCTCACTCCCGCATGAAGGGTCTTTCCGGTGGTCAGCGTGTTAAGGTCGTCCTGGCCGCTTGCTCTTGGCAACGCCCTCATCTGATCGTTCTCGACGAACCGACCAACTACCTCGACCGTGACTCTCTAGGTGCTCTCTCCAAGGCGCTTAAGTCTTTCGAGGGTGGTGTTGTCATCATCACTCATTCTGCCGAGTTCACCAAGAATTTGACCGAGGAGGTGTGGGCTGTTATGGATGGTAAAATGGTATGCTACTTATCCCTTCACAGTGAAATCTAGACAAGGCTAATAAAACACTCGATAGGTGGCATCTGGACACAATTGGGTGCAGGGCCAAGGTGCGGGACCACGTCTAACTGAGAAGGGCGGTGAAGAGGAACGGTTTGATGCTATGGGTAATAAGATCGAAGGTGGGGGCAAGAAGAAGAAGTTGACTTCTAGCGAGCTGAGAAAGAAGAAGAAGGTATGGCGTTCTCCCCCGATCTTGCTTTTGAACGGCAATGCTTACTAAATCTAGGAGCGTATGGCTCGCCGCAAACGCGGAGAAGAGGTCTTCTCGGATTCTGAGTGATCTAGCATAATTTCGAAGTAAGTGTGTATGGGATGCCCAGTGGGTGTGGATTCTCGAAGGATTATTGAGGACGCATGGTTTCATACTGGTTCTTTTGTTTTTTTCACGGTTATTATTCAATGAGATTCCCCGTGTACAGCGGCGTAGATCCGCAGGCCATAGGTATCTCATGTTGTTCCTTGACGTTATCGATTCAGAACATAAAGCAATTGAATGAGAAAAAATATAGATAAAGCTCAATAACAATCCGAGGCCTTTCGTTGTAAAGTGCAATCTAGAGGCATGGCTCGCCAGATCCATGGGTATATCCCGATACAGGTCGTTGTCCATCCCTGGCCATGGTGGGATTTTGGGCATTTGGAGACAAAGGGAAGATGGTTTAGTGGGAGAGATGAGAGATCGGGAGGCAAGAGAGGCGTGTATTGATGAGGCCGCAATTTATACGAAGAGTCGGTGGGTTGAGGTCGGGGTGAGGAGCTAGCCGGGTGAGCATGGGTGACACTCACTGAGCTTGCGCACCACTTTACTCCTTATATCCTTTATATCCCGTGTCGGCGCTCCAAACATAGCTACAGTGGATATCGCACTCGGGATGGACCCAGCCCCAGAAATAATGGGCGCTGGGTACTCTCCTGGACCGGATCTTCGACTCTGGTTTGACGATCCTTCAACTCTGGCCTGGCTGTCCCCCTTGGTGTCTTCCAAGTCTATACTACTATGGGTTGGAAGGCGCCCCCAGCAAAAGAGCTATTGAGGAAAACAACGACTAGAGGCTACTAAATTGGTGCGCTGAAGGAAAAGGACACTATAAATGAGATAACTAAATATGTCAAGACTCTCAGGAACCAATATTGGGCTTTAAACCGTTATACGAAGTAAACACTGCTTTTGTTAATGGCATCTCAAAGAACTCCACCTTGAGACCACAATCCTCCGAACTAACCCGGCACATGAGTTTCAGTGTTTCGAAGTCAACTGTATCCTATGGGCACACGCTGGCAACTGGGTGGCGTCGAGGACTCGAACGATCAAAACAGCCTGGCTTGCAGAGGCAACGCGGTATAGCCTGCGAGAGTGTTGATCGTCTAATCAGCCTGTCCTCTGAAGCCTTTAACCATATCAAGATCGCAACGGCCATTGCTAATCTGAAACGTGGCGGTTGAGGCGCAATGAATTTATCACGACCACCGAATCGCTGCGCCTCCGGCATATCTTAAGCAATTCGATTGTGCGTTAACTGCAGGCGGCGAGGGCACTCTACACCGCTCTATCTATCGGACATTAATTGAGCCACATTTGGGCACAGGATCTGCTACAGAGCGCGTTCGTGCCACAATAAGCAAGCCCCCCTGCATAGATCTGTTATATCCCACCAACCAAAACCTAACCTCGATCCACCAATTCTTATCACTTCAGCTATATCTAACGAAGCTTGTTAATTTGGAATTAACGGATAACTGCTAGTAATGTCTGAAAAGGGGGGAGTATGGGATAGAGAGAAAGAGATTCCTGAACGGTGGATTCAATTCGTCGATGACAATGTCCTAGCAAGTAAGTTGCCAAAACTTGCGGTTGATGCCTACAACAAATTAACACGAGAGCTAACGTAAGATATGGAGAACTCCCACATGGCACTCAAATCGAAGAAATTACTCCCCATGGGGCGAGTTACTGGTCGCGGACGGCCAAGATTCGGACGAAGCAGGCAGATGGATCTCCACTCTCATTTTTCATCAAGGTCTGCATCTTCTCCCCTGTGGGGTTTCGTCTTAATGACCAATACGGTGGAGCGTGCGCAGGTAACCCATGGTGAGGTTGGAAAGGCTATAGCATCAGGTGAATTCGTCTCTATGACGACTTTATACAATACGATCCCGGATTCCGTTCCTGCCCCGATTGCTCGGGGTACGTATGCTGCAGACCCAAATATACACTTCTTTTTGTGTAATTTCGTTGAGATGTCCGACCGGCTTCCTAATATCCAAGCGTTTACCGCGAAAATTGCTGAGCTTCATACGAAGGGCGTCTCGCCAAATGCTAAATACGGGTTTTCAGTACCGACGTACCTAGGCCGAATGCCTCAATACACTGCTTGGACAGACTCTTGGGAAGAATTTTTCACCAACTCATTAAAACAGTTGATGTCGTCAATCGAGGAAGTTCACGGCCCTGATGTGGAATGGAGAGAACTTTTGGAAGCAACAATCGACAAGGTCGTTCCTCGACTGCTTCGACCACTAGAGACTGGTGGTAGAGAGATCCAACCTCGTCTAGTGCACGGTGACCTATATGCTGGCAACGTATCAGTAGATGCCGTAACCGGTGCACCTATATTATTCGACGCGACCTGCCTCTACGCCCACAGCGAATGTAAGTTAGAGATGACGGATATTAGTTGTCCTGCGCTAAGGAAACAAATAGGCGACCTTGCAGGCTGGCGTCCAAGCAGACACAAGATCGGAATGCCCTATGTGGAAGCGTATTTCAGGCACTTTCTAATCTCGGCGCCAATAGAGGACCAGGACGATCGGCACGCTCTCTACTACCTGTAAGCTACACACACTGTGTCACATGGAGAACAATCAATTACTAATAGTCGGCCCCCCAATAGTCGATGGGATATGAAAGGCGCCGTGATATACCCCAGCAACCCCCAATATAGAAAAACGTGACTGTATAAGCCCTACGGTATTTGCGCTGTGGCTAATTTATAGTCTGGCATAGTTGTCTCGACATTATGCGAACTCTCATTGAGAAATTTCCAGATGGATACGAGGGCTGGGCGAAGGAGAAGGGGGAACAACACGTCATTCCATGAACAAGAGAATCCGGCGAGTGTAGCCACTCCAAGTCAACGGGATGCCGTAAGGAGATGTAGAGGTAGTTACATATATATGCATATGCGTGGACGGTGTAGTTACCAGCAGTGGTGAGGACGAGGTTGAGGGCTTCTACGGTCATTGACAACACGACTATAGAGCAATGTCCCCGAACCATCTTGCTGCATATTTATTGTATGTCCATACCGAATGGAGAGGGGAAAAATGCAAACATCATTGGGCTAATTTATGAAAAAAAATAAATAAACGGTATGGTACATATCCCCACTCCAAAGAAAAGATGTGAACAGCGCTAAGGAAAATAAATAAATTGAAGTAGCAAAGAATAATACCAAAAGGATACTATATAACATTAGTACTAACACCGGGTATCGAGCTTTTCGCAGCGCACAGACTTTGTTTCGCACGGGTCTTTTTTGAAGTTCTTTTTGCCACGCATTTTTACTTGACTTCATTCCCGCCTTGCACCTTACGCTTTACAAGCTGTTTATATTCTTTGCCTATTAACTTACTCAAGTCTTTATAAAGTACGACTCTCTATTATAATTCAAGAGGAATGTTCTTCCTGCTCTGTTCTATTACGCCAAGTCATGCGACTATTATTCTATCTGCCGTCACGACGTCAAAACTCCTACCAGATTTATGCTTAAGCATCCCAAATGGCTTTGTTGGCCTCTGAACAGGATCATCAGACGAAATTTTACGAAGCTTCCTGTCGATTTCTGCCAGTCCGACCCTTTTCCAAGATTTTTCTGTAGATAATCGTAGAATAAGCGTAATCTCGTAGCAATCTCCAGCAGCTTCGTCTACAAGTGAAAATAAACTCAAAAGTTTTATAGGAAATTCTTGAAACATAGGAAGCTGGCCGTCCAAGTTCTGCTTAGACGAACCAGGCTCAAGGGTCTTGCCATGAGATAGAATATCTGGCGTGAATGGGGCGTCGATGAAACACCTCATTTCTGCGACTTGACCCTCAAGATGTATTCGATAATTATCCACAGACTCATCACTCCACAAGCTTCCAATTACTGTTGGCCCGCAAAGTATTAAACTTGCGTATTTGTCAGCATTAGTGTCGAGATCGGGGACAATACTATTCATAAGATACGGGGAACAGATTAATCGCGTGTGCCAAATCCTCTTTCCCGGATAGTCGACTCTGGCGAGCTGGTAAGTAACTGGGCCTGGTATTGATGCCCATGAATAACTCGGACCAGACCATGTTCCGCGCGGTTTGAATTGAGATTCGATGTATCCATGGTGCTCCCGTGTCCAGGACAGATCAGTTATGAACGTGGCTTCCCAGAGACCGTAAATGAAATTGGACCTGCCCTCCTCGCGAAATTTCATAGCGATTCCCATTATTGCCGGCAACTTGTCATGCATCTTTGTCAACTGACGACTGGTGTATTCTTGAACGACTTTGTGCCAGATAGAGCACGACTGGAGTTCGATTTCAGGTAGAATTTCTGATTGCAAAAAAGAAGTTGGTCCGGATATCGTAAAGTCCGCGGTGCAGCACTCGCAGCTGTGGATTGTTTTGCATCTCCACTGAATTTCAGCGCTTGTGTATGAGACTAATCGAGTGGAAAGCTCTCGCTCTTGAAATGCCCAGGCGCGTAAATCAAGTGGATCTTTTTGGTCTAGTGGATGTGCAAAATGGTGCCCAAGCTTGATGCTATCCCTCGCTCTGAACTGGACAGGACAGTCATCCATTCTCAGAAGAACTTCTCTGGCCTTCCATTTCCTATCTCCAAGAAACGGGTCCATGGAATGCTGGGAAGATGAAGCAGCAATCGTGATGCTTGAGTTTTCGTATATAGATGCCATTTTCATAGCTTCTGATCTCCACTCGGTCACATCTTTCTGGATGATACATATTGCATCAATCCAAAGAAATTTTATTGCCAACTTCCGTGCGATAGTTGCGGCGTCCCTGAATACTAGTGGCACTTTCTTCCAGTCGACACCTCTCTTCATGTCCGATAGATTTTCAATTGTCGTCATGAAATGAGGTTGATCTCCCCAGCAATAGGATAAGGCGGCATATGTACCCTTTTGTTGACCACCTGGCTCAATCAGACGGAGTAGCGGTCCACTTACGTCGATAACTCTCTTAGGCAAGAGACTTTCTAGTTGTTGACATGACTTGTGGGTTTGGCGACACGTATTGTACTTTGTAATTAGAAAATTGAAGGAATCTTCAGAGCCTGATCTCGAGGGAACGTCCTTTAGTTGTAGCGCCCTCTTCAAAGTGGAGGTCCAATGAAGATTGGGTGAAAAAAGTGTTCTGGATTCCGGTATCGAGAGGCTTGCCGGAGTGCCTAAAGTTTTCGTAGATGTATAGATTTCTAATTGTATCATTGAACTAGAGCCTATCATAATCGGCGAGTCATCATATAGCCTCAACTCTACTGGCAAATCTGGCCTGGAAAGTAAAGACCAAGCTTGCTCGATCAAGTCGCAAATTTGACATCCTAGCTGTGCTGACTTCTTGAAAAGATCTAGGAAGCGTGCTGGAATGAGAACTTGCTCTCTTGAAATGGCTATAGATCGTTTCCCCTTATACTCAGCAACATCGTGGTCGTATAGGCGCTGGTCCAAGGAAAAGCAGATACCGCAAAGCGAACAATCTATATAGGATCGCTTCAACGCAGAATTGAAGGATTGAGGTGAGGTAGTTTTTGTTGCCTCGACTTTAGGTATATATTTTAGAACTGCCAATTGGTTTCGCAGAGCGAGGCGAACGATTGTGGAGGAGGGATCGAAGGATAGGGAGCGGGGCCCCGAGCCCGCCTGAGTACCAGTCACAGGTAGGACTAAAGGTGGAACTTGTGCCCGTGCAATATTGTCGGCAGGAGGTTTCGTACTCTCTGCAATCTCTTTCACTAATCGGGCATCTCGCTTTCTAAGGCGGGTTTCCGCGTAGCCCCTGGGTGGCGGCGCTGCTATGTTCTCCGATTGTGCCGGCAGGGTTGGCGGGGCATGTAGTTGGGACTGGGGCGGCTGGTAGGACGCCGTTGGAGAGGGAGTGGTAGTCGACGTGGATTGTTTAGGAGGCGAGCGCTCAGATTTTGCTGGAGGCTTGTTAGTAAAAGGCATCTCTGCCACTTGGAGAAGGGTTATTTACCTGTTGGTGGCGTTGGCAACACTGTAGGTGAGCTGGTAGCACTGACTGTCTGACCATCGTCGCTTTTGGGCCTGTCCAAGCCCGTTAAGTGATGACCTCCGAAGAGACGTTTAGGTAGCGATACTAATTTCGAAGCCATCTCCTTCCACGAATATGTTCAACGCTAGATAGAGCAGCAGCCGATTCCGTATGCGACTACGAGCTAGGACTTATGACAGAAGTGAACTCACCCTACGGCTGGGTGAGGCTCAATTCTGGAGCTAGTCATAGAGGGCTAGTGCGCATAAAATATATATCAAAAATAAAATCATTGAGCGCCTGTAAGATTGAGGTCTTTGAAATTACATATATAGGAGTTCTACCTACTGGCTCTGCTTCTCTCTATTTTTTCTCTGGCGTTATCAACTACCTACTTGTTTCTTGTATATGGGACCATCACATTTGTTAGAAACCTAAACGACCAAGTCCATTCTCTGTCGCGTCGGTACATGTACAGGCTGGATGTGCGGGAAAGAGGACAGCTAAGCAATCAAGTCTATTTTCTGTAGCGTCGGTACATGTACGGGCCAGATGTGCAGGAACAAGGCAGCTAAACATTTCTCAGAATGTACAGCGATAATCCATAATATTGGCATACTCGGGTGGGTGAATCTCGCCCCAAGCGTCACCACCAACTCCTTGGAGAAGCAGAAAAGCAGAGGCTAGTCAAAAGAATCGGAAGGAATATAGTTCGAATTCCTAAGTTCTTCCAGCCCTGAGTGATCCTCTAGCATACTTCGACATCTAAACATTGCCAATCCTTGGATCTTTTTTTTAATAAGATGTCGATAATCATCCCATTGAAAAGAAATCGTACGTTCATTTTCAGGGTCAATATCGAGGAATTCGCTGAGTTGGAATTCGACTTGAGGTGGATGTGCGGCTGCAAGAAGATCCTGTAATGTAGAAATTAGTATGAAATATCATATTTTTTAGTGACTACTTACAATACGACTTCCACTCCGAGTTGCCAATCCAGTTATAGGGTCCTTCTTCCATATTTCTATGAATGTAGCTGAAATTTGCCCTACCCATGATAATCCTTTATATGTAGCAGGACCATATTCGCCCTCAAGGCTGAAGTCAGAAGTCTTAAGCTCTTTAACTCCGGGAAACCCCAGCTGCTCAAAACACTCATCATTGAGACCGCTAACTGGACATTGGTATTTCGGCGTCTCCTCAATCTTTGCAAGCACTAATATAGAGACGCCATTGCCACCCTCGAGCCACATCCTAGCATCCTGAACTAGTTCATCATACGTCTCGGAAAAGCCAGCTTCAAGGACAAATTTTGGTTCGACATTTCCATTGGCATCTTCAAACTCTACCACGAGATCAGGCCTTTTATCAGAACCACTATACCGCCCTCCAAAACTATTAAAATCCTGGCTTATAGCAGTAGTAATCCTTGTTCGGAGAGGAGCAGGGAGAGTTGATTTCGCAATAGCGAATCCTTCCAAGAAAGTGGACGTGATCGATTCATGTACTGGTGAGGGCATAAATTGAATAATGAGAGTTGAAATAGATGAATTGTACGAATACTTTGGGTACCTAAGATTATATTAGCAATATCTCTCGAGTGGTGCATAAGAGAGCTTAGACTTTTCATCTGTCTCAAAAATATTGAGATCATTGCTTAATTTGATCCACTCTTTCACAGACATCTTGATAGAGAAGTTTCTCTCATAGTCTTCCAAAGAACCAGATTTGATCTTGGCTCGGGAACGCCAGTCCTTGAAACGATCAACACACTCGCGAGCCTGATCATATGGCGATTTGAACTCTTTCACAACTGCGCACTGCTCTTCACCCAAAGTAGCTTTGCCTTCTGGAGGGGTTATATTTCGTACAGGATCGAAACGCGGAGTTGGACTGGGGGGGCTGTGCGAGGGTCGTGGTGTTAGGGAAGAGTTTCTCCACAGGTTAGATTGCGAACGAGAAGGCGAAAAATATGCTGAAGAGGAATGACTATGGGAGTCCCAGCGGTCTCTGTGATGAAAGCCGTTCATGGTACTTGCTCTGTACCATCAGTGGCAGGGCTGCTAGTGAAGGTGGTAGTTTCTGCGGGCAGCTCAGTGGGGGTGTGATGTAAGGCGGCAAGGTTATAAAAATGTGCCCCAACCTCACCTCGATTTGGCAAGTGAGCAACACCGCCCTATACTCGTGCGAGGACAGGACTTGGGAGAATCGATACTGTTGATTATGTCAATTATCAAAAGAGTCATTGATGCGCTGTACATATACAGAGAGCTTCCTACTCACTTAACGCCTTCTTGGTCTCTTGCACGTGTTTGAGAAACTAGCATTACAGTGGAACTGAATCTAGAATTTCGGTACTCAATACTCTAAAGACTTCTTGTTGGCGCAGCTCTGTTCGGGTCGATTGGGCGATCAGGAGGAGACAATGTAAATAGTAGTTAGAACTAATTCTCGCGGCAGCAATAACAATTCAATTGACTTAAGAACGTGTCTTCTAGCTATGAGGCACTGCCTCTACATATAGACGGCCTCCTCAGGAGGCTGGCCTAGGACTCTTGGCATTTGGTGCGATTTCGCCGCATACTTTCTGCCTCCCATCGAGGGGTTAATTGCGACGAAACCATGGCCCAAGACACCCTACCAATTGGCCTAGGAAAGTTTTACATATAGATTATCATACTACAATAGAGAAATACAAGGTCTAATGAGCTTGTGGTTGGTAATTGACTGAAGTGTATCCAGCGAAGCGATGGCTTTCGAAAACCGAAATGCCAAGAAAAGTGCAAACTGCGGCGACCTCACTCCCCGTTTGGGAGGGTGAGCGACGCTGCCCTTTGCTCGCCTGAGCTGGGTGAGTTTCGGGTAAGCATGGGTGAGCACGGGTAATTCCGCAACTTCATCAATCAAATCCATTATAATTATCAGGTTACTCCGCATCATCATATGGCCCTACACAGGCCCTAAAACTTCTTAATAATCCGTACTTTTGGCTAACAAGTTTTACAGACTATCTCATGTGCGGTACCCCTTCCTTTCTGCTACCACAAGCAGGCGTAAGAGATGGCTATAGCGATAACTGCAACACCTCCTCACGTTGGGCATAGGAGCTGGTAACTCAATCCGTCGTCAGTCTAAGTGCTAGAGATGTAATTAAGTATCTCCTAACCTTTCCTGATCAAAGACAAAGGCTCAGGGAGACCGGCTAATGAGCCTAGCGTATGAAATACCCTACATCCCAAGTGACAGACAGTTACGCCAGCATCAACCCTCGACGCGGCATATGGAACCTCCAGTTCGATCATGTTGGAAGGGTCAGCTGAATAGTGCATCCATTCAGACTGCTGGCCCGCTTAGAAATTTGGTGATATGCCTTGCGAGCGGCGCAGTTTTACTTGGATACTGTCCAGTTGCAGAACGGGATCTAGACCCTCTATTAGAGTCGTCCATTCAATGCCATATCATCTGTGCGGATAGCATGATTCAAGCATCGCTACTAGTTACCTCTCTCAGTTATAGGTCAGAGATATAGGCTTGTATAGCTGTGGGAGGCTAAGGAGCGTGATAGCCCTGCGGAACAGGATCTCCACCCGAATCGCATGGACATCCGCCGTTTTTGCTGTTCAGCTGACAACCCCTGAGTAACTAACGTATATTGTCACAGTTCCCGCCGTCTCATGCGGATTCAATCCCCTGTCTGGCTGGCCTCCAAGACACGGGTGGTAGGCGTAATAGCGGGGTGAGCATTGGGGTTAGGAGCGGCCCCAACGGATTGGCCGGGCATTGCAGTGTTCACTTAGATTGCTTCAGCGGGTATTGGACCAGCCCTTCCACAAGAAGGGTCGTTCCGGACAGGTCCGCTGATCCTTCAACTAGGGTGCGAATCCCTCGAGAATAGCAGAGGCTCTGTTCTGAGAGTCAGCGGGACTGCCTACAAGGAGATGTAGGATCTGATGTTCTGACGTCTAGCGTCTCTTTTCTGCGAGACTTGGAGGCTTCTAGTTGAGAAAGACTTTCTAGTTGACTACGGGGCACGGTACCAACGATACCGGCAGAGAAGGCGCAAGAGGAGTCACTGAAGATAACCGGGATAAGGTTAAGGGTTCAAGGCAGCGGACGCCGTCTTGCAGTTGTCGTTCTTCAATACGAGCTATCAGCCTATCGACTTTGGGCAAGGCGTCAAGGATTGGTGGTGGTAGGGCATTTTTGGAACTCAAACAGTAATTTCCTCGAATCCTGCAGGGCACATTTGCGGTACAGGACTGATTGGGTCACGGCATTCCACCGGCGATGCAGAGGAGGAAGGGGCGCCTCGTTCCTCTCCTTCATCCTAGCTGGGCTTGTACATGGTATAGAAGACATGCACATAGCCTTGTCTCCCAACCCGCGGGATAGCTATGCCAGATTTCCGTTCTCTTAAACAAGGGAGGCGGACCACTTTGTTATATAAATGACAACCTTCTATAATCCCTCTGGGCAGCAATAGTCCCACTCTACTCTGCGGCGCTTTCTAGGATGAATTCGAGTTAGTTACCAAGGGGTTTCGGGGCAGGCACCCAGATCGGGAAGGCTTCCGGAGGTGAGGCCGGCATTGTGGACACGAATAGGTGCGCAAGGGGGGAACTCCCAATCGTCACACTGCGAAGGCGGTAGAGCACAGTATATATACTTCCTACGTACTCTGGGGAGACCAGCCAATCATTGCAGAATCACTTCGGCGCTAATTGATTGGCTCTTGTGGATGAGCATACCCCCAGTCCGGTTTCTCCGACTTAACTACACCGCACGAATTCCGACTCCGTCTTGATACCAAGGAGGCAAAAACCGAAGCGGGCCACCCCACCCTCAATTCTCACCCACCCGCCCACCAACTCAGACTTCTCATTATATCCCTGCCCGACCGACAATAAAGGCGGTAAAGCATTGGAACCTAGCGATGGCTTACAAATGGGACTGCTAGAAATTAAAGTAAATCATTGCTATTACCACTCGTAGCAAAAGACATTAATCTATCTCCATCTGACAGTTTTTCACCCTTGCTCTTGCCCGTGGACGAACTTAGTAAAGCGCGATTGACTCGATGCTTTTCCCACCGTCGTTCTTGAAAGCTTCACCAAACATGATCTCATGGAGATATGCGTGGCCTATAATAGTGTATGGTGGTACCGCTTCCGTCTGACCATCCGCCCTGAAGGACTCGTTTACCCGTCGAAGGATATATGGGGCGGGAGATCCGAGTAGAACGTGGACTTCATCGCCTGGACTGGAGTTTTCCGGGGCCAATCCAATCCACCCTTTTTCGGTTCTGAAGAGACGTCTGTGCCATAGGCAAACGAAAGTGTGGTATATTGTGGACGGGGCTTGAGACATCAAGTCGTCGTGCGACTTTAGAGACAGCGAAAGCTGTTTCGCAAGAAACCCTCCAAGAGGCGAGAGTAACGTCAGCCACAGGTTTCGCAATTGGACGTAGTCACCTTCGTTGGTTCGACGATAAAAGGGACTCTCGCTGGTGTCCAGTTCAACAGAGTCGTTGAGCATTGTTTTCCAGAAGATGTCAGCTTGCGACCCTCCTAGGGGCGGTTGCTCTGGCCAATCTCCCATCCCGATCCCTATCATCTGCATCCATTCACGGAAGACGTCAGGTGCTTCTTCAAAACGCTCCAATGCTTCACAAACAGGTCCAACGTCGACAATATGGCCAACATTAAGTGTCTGGCAAAGGAGTGTCCCGTTCGCAGAGAGACTTAGCTCTGACGCATCTTGACGGAGCGATGATGAAGCAGAGAACCCGGATGATATTCTGAGTCTCCGCTGTTCCACTATAACCCACTGTGACGGGACTGTAGTGAAATTGTCACGGTTCGGAGTTCTACATGTACGGGTCATATGACCCACAAACACTGTGTATTTAGATTGCCCGACCGAGACTTTAGATCCTAATGAATTCAACTTTCTTCCGCTCGTTGTAACCTGCTGCACCCTCTACGTGCACCCTGACAGAAATGGGCATCAGGAATCCATGACGGCATGTCTTCCTCGCCACGAAATATTCTTTCCCCTTGCAGGAATTCTAGCCCTCCCTGTTCTAAAATGCACTTGAAGACGGCTTGAGTGATGGCTTCCTTCTGAGAAATCTCATAGTCTGGGTATAGGGGGGGTGCTGGAGCCCCAGCTCGTAACAAGACCTAGAAGAGCATAGAACAGGTCTCGCTTCTGCGAAGCCTGGGATGCCGAAACTGTCTTCGCAGATGAAAGAGTGTCGTCGAGCTCTGATGCGTCCACGTTTCCCGTGTGAAGACCATGGGTTCCACTTGTTCTTGGAAGGTCAAGATCGGGTCGAATGCTAGAGCTCGCAGAGTATACCGATATTGCTTGCAACATGTCGTGCCGTGTCTCTGCAAGCCCTGGACAACCGACCTCAATCTCTCGTAAGAAAACTCCTCGGAGGAGTAAAGGAATTTCAGGCTTTTGGGCAAAACCATTTCCTGAATAACCCAAATTCGTTTCCACCATGGAACATCCACAAACTTTCGGAAAGCCTCGAAATGGTTGATGTATTCCTCCGATATCTCAGTTCGTTGACCGTCGCCTGTTGAGAAGCATGGCAGTTGGTCCAAATGCCTGTCAGCTCCAAGCATTTCCAGCATGTCGCAGGCGCGAGAGGCGACGGTGGATTTGGATCCCGCCTCGGTGGTATCAAGATCCTCTCCAAGCCAAATAATCGCCTTCTGACAGCTGCTGTATATCTCCCCATCATTGCAACCTGATGGGATTTCTCATTCTTTTCTTTCTGATTTAATGCAGATAGCATCAATCCACAGCACACGGCTGACAGCAGGATCGCGAAGGCGCCGCAACACCATCCATAGATTCTTTGTTACGTCGAACGAATAATCGTCAAGTTGGATGTCTTTCCGATCCTTCTCATCTCCCCATACGTAGGAGAGAGCCTCATAAATAGGGCGGCGGTCGAAGGAGACGACATCAATGCTGCAGCGAATTTCGTCTGACCAAGCTCCAGATTCCAATGTGACGAGCCTGATTTGCCGATTTTCTGGGAGTACTGATATCCCTGACTTGCGGGCAGTGGTCTATATGGGATATAGAATGGGTAGGATCACGATAAGGTAAGGGCGCGATAGTATAAATGATTCAATTGCAGGTATAACGACTGACTGACTACTTCGTGGTACATCATTAGCTAGGTTTATATATATTCATTCTGAGGTATCCATGAGTCACTATACGTCACCGTGACTCTTCTAGGCACCGACAACTCCTCTAGGCACCGGCAACTCCTCCAGGCACCGGCGCCACAGCATACCAACAACACCCTGGCCCATGCTTCCAAGTTTGGGGTTTGTCGAACGACTCTTTCACAATAACAAGCCGTTCATCAGCGGGCCTTGGGACATTGGCACAAGGTCGGGCAAAGGGCACCCAGAACAAAATGTATTTCATCTTTTCCTATATTATAGGTCATCCGGCTGAGCACAAGCGTGGCCAAATCTCATAGGTCGATGTATCGAAAGGGCATTTTGCACATGGTGGGTGGCTCTTCGGTTTTTGCTGGATACACTTCAGGTCAATTACCAACAACAAACTCATTAGACCTTGTGTTTATCTCTTGTAGTATGATACTCTACATGTAAAACTTTCCTAGAGCAATTGGTAGGGTGCCTTGGGCTATAGTTTTGTCACAATTAACCCCTTAATGGGAGGCAGAAAGTATGCAGCAAAATCGCACTAAATGTCAAGCAAAAATGCCAAGCGAAAATGCTGCGAAGGAACAATATTCCGCCTCGAACTGTAAGAGCTAATTGCAGCAAAACTATTGGCTGAGACACTCTACCAATTTTTGAAGATTACACAGTGGAATTGATCTATTGCTATCTACTTGGGGTGTAGGGGTAAGTCTCTGCCCACCTCCCATACTGTGGAGAGTATCGGGGCCGGTGGGTAGGGTGCTCAATGCTCTCGTTCGTCTCACTGTATACTACGGAAAAACGAGCGGCAGCGAGGTAGGTAAGCTACCCACGCCAAGAATTCTAGCTAGTCGCCCGGGCTCAGATTCTCCTCCACAATACTCGCTTGTGTGTCGGTGGGGCAGAGACTAACCTGTACACCCCAAGTACACCCCAAGTACACCCCAAGTACAACGATTGATCCGTGTAGCTAGTTGATTCGTAGGAAAAATTCTTGTTGGGCGACCGAGCGCCAAGGCGTTGGAATAGGAGCTAATACATACCAATCAATTGGCTTGCTCCTATTCAGCGCCACGGGTAATGGGCTTGCATATCGATATTCAATACCAATTACCTTAGGAAAGTTTAATATATAGAGTATTATACTGCAATAGATAAAACAAGGTCTAATAGGTTTGTAGTTAGTAACCGACCTGAAGTGTTTCTAGCAAAGCAATGGCAGAAACTTGCAACGCCTGTACTTTTGGCGATGCTTCGACGACTCTTTCGCCCTCCAGCGGCGATCAACGTCTAGACCGCAGCAAAGCAGTTGCGCAGCAAAGAGCGCGGCAACTTCAGATCTATCCCATAGATTAAGGGGCGACATGTCATGTCCTCTGCTGGTAAGCTGGACATCTGTCGGTCTCATGTCCAAGCAAAGTTTCGAGCACAACATTAATAATTAGCCAATGAGGGCTTGCCGCGGATTCGGCCGGAGTAACGTTTTATCAAACCTGCCCATGCGAGGTTTCTGCGATCGAGCCGTCTGAACGGTCGACGCTCTGTCTTCAAGACCGCTTGACATCCTCACTTATTACCGCCCTTTTAGGTATATAGCGTACCGGGTGATAAATCTTGTCCTCAGCCTCCGTGATGTCTGATTTGGGTGAACAGAAATTGGCCCAACTTTTCCTGCGTCATGACCAGCACCATACCGGATACTCTGACTCCGAAATCCAAGAGGTCTCCCGCCTGCTGCAAGACGTCAAGTATGAACATTGGAGTCGTCCAAGGATTTATGTTGTTCTGCGCACTATTGGCGAGCTAGAGGCAATGAGATATTTTATTAGTAGAGGCGTCACCGATCTCTGGATTCCGTTCTCTGCCGAAGATTTGCCTCATGAGCTGCGTCCTACCGTTCGCAAGAGGTTTCAGGATACCCAGAATATCGTACTTACCGGAGGGTCCAACCTGAGGAATGGTCGGCACGGCCATCTTTCCGAAGCAGATCTTGACGACGAGATGTTTCCGAGGCAGCTAGAATGGAAGTCAGACCTAGGGAGTGGGGGGTTTGGCTCTGTCTACAAGGTTTTAAGGCGTGGATTGTTGGACGAATATGCGCTGAAGCAAATCCACCGGAGAATGGCATTTACGGAAACGTTGGAAGTGATGCTATACATCCAGAGCGAATTGGAAGTCCTGAAGAAGATGAGCGGCCATCACTTTGTGAGGCTTATAGGAAGCTACACGAGCCCAGGCTATGTCGGCTTAATCATGTCACCCGTTGCAGATGGCAACTTAGCCAGCTTCCTTTCTGAGGTTCCGAAGTCGATTGACAAGAAAAGTCTTCTCTGGAGCTTCTTTGGCTGCCTATCGAATGCGCTTGATGATTTGCACTATGCTCTTCAAATCCGACACAAAGATATCAAACCTCAAAATATCTTAGTCAAAGGGAACAGTGTTTTTCTGACGGACTTCGGAATGGCCCTCGACTGGGGTGATATTGGACAAACAACAACGCAGGAGGAGTTGAGAAGAAGCTCCATATATTGTGCACCAGAGGCTGCGAAAGAACAACCAAGGAGATCATCCTCGGATATCTGGTCGCTTGGGTGTGTCTATTTAGAAATGATGACAGTTCTGAAAGGAAAAACACTGAGAGATATGAGGCGTTTCTTCAACAGCAATGGCTCAGGAGAGCGGCATTTCTGGAACAACCATCAGGCTATTTCCTTGTGGGTGGCAATACTCCGGGACAATGGAGGCTCTAGGTTTGAAAACGAACCTCTGAGTTGGATTGAGAAGATGTTGCATCAAGAGGGTGACCGGCGACCGAATGCGAGGGAATTAAGAGATATGATCTCTGACTTTCGCTCGGACCGCTTACGGATGACATTCTTCGGAGCTTGCTGTCGAGGCATTGAGCGAGAGGACAATAGCTATAACCTGATACCTGACAACCTCTCATCAAATGTAAGTATCCCTGCCGAGCTTGCAGACATTGAACATTGACGAGCCCTGATTCCCTTCAAGACATCACCACGGAATGAAATAATAGAAATCACAAATGACGCACTTATTCAAGGTAGTTCGGTATCCAATGCTACTAGCGAAGCTATTGAACCGCTGAAGAACCATGAATTTGACATCAGTGGAAACGATTCTCAAGAGTTGGGAAGGGAGGGGCTGCATTGGGCGGCAAGCAGTGGGAACATGGCAGTAGTATCATTGCTACTGGGTAACGGGGCCAATATCGAATCAAAGGACAACAACGCACGGACAGCACTCCACTGGGCAGCTGTAAACGGACACGAGCAGGTCGTGCGGTGGCTAGTGCAAGAGGGTGCTAACGTCAATGCGAGGGATGATTCCGGGGCAACAGCGCTACTCTGTGCGACTACGAACTGTCATGAAGCAATAGTTCAGCTGCTTCTGGAGAACGGAACGGGGATTAACGCGAAAAACGACTGTGGATGGTCGGCACTGCACGTGGCTGCTATTAACGGGCACAAGGGGATTGTACAGTGTCTACTGGAGAAGGCAAGTGACGTTAACGTTAAGGACAAGAGTGGTTGGACGCCACTGCACTGGACTGCTCAGATGGGGCATATTGAGATTGCACGACAACTGGTGCAGAGGAATGCAGACCTAGGTGCGAGGGATAAAGACAATTGGACGCCCCTACACAGGGCGGCCAGGAGGGGTCACGAAGCAATGGTCCAGCTGCTGGAATCAGGCTGCCCCACAGACTCTACCTCTAGCAGCCCTCAACGGACTAAGGTCACTGCTACTACCACCGATATCGCTAACGATACCTCCCGAACCATGCTGGGGAACCACGATAACGATGCTATAGCAATGGCTCCGGGCAACCAGCGTCTTAGCCTTGAAATGGATTTGAAAGACGCCCCTATCTCTACCCCTACCGGCGAGCTCTCCGACACCGTTACGCAAGCGGAGCATTCTGATCCTCAGAAAAGATGGTCAAAGCTGAAGAGAATGCTCAAGGTAATGTCGAGAATCCTCCCAAAAAATGTCTTGTGAAGAGAATGGCGGACTCCGATTTATTTATGCGCTCGGATCGTGCACTGGCTGGCAATCCATATGGAACTGAGGAAACGGAGATGAGAAAGCAATGCCGCTGGAAGCTTGCACAAGAAGCAAAACTAGTATTTGATGCACCAACGTATAATCTTCAACAATGTAGTAGTGTGGTCTTGTGTAGCAATGTTGAGTTCTGTGATATCATTTAGGATAACTTTAGGTAGCGTTATGTCGTATGGTTTATCTAGCGAGGCCCTTGAACAGAACGACAGCTGGTGCTGTTCCTAATAATGATATTGTAATTCGATAGCTAGCAAATTCAGTAAGATCCTGTCTGTTCAGCAATCTCCGCGCAGGAATGCTCACTTCGAGTGTGCAGTTGCTTGTGCACGACGGGTTTTGCAGGCTTTTACGACCGACTTCCCGCCATACAGCCCAAATTTTGGGGGTTTTTGATGGGATCTCACATGATTAGCTTTTCTCGCTTAATTTTGGGGGGAACGTTCCCGGTGGACGTGGCGCTTTTGCTTGGGCTTCTTCCACTCAGCCACCGTCGGCCTCAGTTTGTTTCCAGCAAAACTTCTGCTGTCCAGCTGTCTGCTTCTGTTCCGCCCAAAAAGTTTTGCAGTATAAGACGTCAGCGCAAGTTTCTTCATTTGCTTGCGTCTTCTCCCGAGCTATTGCTATGGACCCTGTCACAGCGATTGGCCTCGCGGCTAGCATCGTTCAACTTGTCAGTGGTATGTTGCGTGTCGTCAAATACCTCAATGATATAAAGCATGCGCCCAAAGATCAAGCTACCCTCTTGCGCGAATCGACTAGCCTCTTGGCTCTCCTAGCAGACTTGAAGTATAGGGTGGATGAAAAAGAGCCAACGGACCCATGGTTTACCAATGTTCAGGCAATGGGAGAACGAGGGGGCCCGTTGGACCAATTTAGGGAAGCAGTAGACCAGTTGGCAAGGAAATTGAAATCTCACAGTAGAGGGGGGGTGTTTAGCAAGAGAATTCTCTGGCCACTTAAAGAGGGTGAGGTTAATAATCTGCTTGGACAGATTGAGCGGTTGAAAGGACTTGTTAGTTTTGCACTACAGAAGGATCACTTGTGAGTCACTAACGAGTCGTCCATTAGTGCGTCCGTGCGTCGTTGACTTTCTTAGTAAACTATCTCTCGCGATCAAAGGCGATCTCGCCGAAGTGCGGAGCTACGTACAAGAGACCGCGGAGGGAACCAGGGCCTTGCAACGGGTTCAAATGGGTAAATAGAAATAGTGATTCGTTTGTCGATTTGTCGGTCACTCAGCGCTAAACAGGTGCTCTAGATAAGGAGGCTGAGGATATCATAACCTGGATGTCCACTCTGGATTTCTCTGCTAAACAGAGCGATGTCTTCGCACGGCGGCAGGACGGAACTGGGGAAGAGCTGCTGAGGGCTGATGTATTCAAGAACTGGCTGGACGGTACCATAAGAACTCTGTGGTGTCATGGACTGCGTACGACATCCCTCATTGGAAACTCTTTACCATGTGCTTTTTACTGACAAGATGTAAGCTGGTGCCGGTAAAACTGTCCTCGTGTACGGCCAATATCTCCCAGGAGTAGAATGTGCGATTTTACTGACTACGTTCTTTCAGGTCAATTATCATAGACTACCTTGAGCGTTCTTTCAAACAAGGAAACGTCTCCATCGCATACATCTACTGCAACTATAAAGAACAAGAGACACAAACAGCTGCCAATCTTATTGCTTGTCTATTGCAGCAGCTAGTTAGGAGGGGGCCCTATATTTCCCACGAAATCGTGTCCCTCTATCGCTACTATGTTCAGAAGAGGACGCGCCCTACACTTGCTGAATGGTCCACATTGCTACAGTCAGAAGTCCGTCGCTACCTTAAGGTTTTCGTTGTTATCGATGCTCTTGATGAATGTACCGAGAGCAGCGGCACTAGGGAGAGCTTCATTACTGAAATCCAAAAGCTGCAGCAAAACATACACCTTTTGGTAACATCACGGCACATGCCAACCAGCGAACAAAGTTTTAAACAGTCTGGGAAGATGGAAATACGTGCGAGTAGTAATGATGTTATGAGATACCTTGAAAGCCGGATTGAGAGAGAAAGTCGACTAGTTCGCCACGTCAACCGAGACCCGGAACTGAGAGAAACTATCATCAAGAGCATCACCGAAAAATCCCAAGGAATGTAAGCATCTGATACTCCGTCTATCATAATCACAGGAGCTGATGAGTTCATTAAAAGGTTCCTTCTAACCCAGCTACATATGGACTTACTGGCAAAGAAGCTAAATCGGAGGAATCTCCGTGAGGCTATTAAAACATTACCAACAGAGCTAGACGGCATTTATAATGAAGCGATGCAGAGGATTGAACACCAAGACGCAGAAGAAGCGGATCTTGCAGAGAGAATATTATGCTGGACGTCCTATGCTAGTAGGCCACTGACTGTCACGGAGATGCAACATTGCCTGGCCACGCGGCTAGGTGATACCAACCTTGATAAAGACGCTCTACCGGATGGAGACGATCTAGTTACTGTGTGCGCCGGCTTGATCACAGTTGATCGAAAGAGTAATATCATCCGCCCAGTACATCATACTGCCGAGAACTACTTTAAGCGTATTCGGGCGACTCGATTTTCAAACGCTCAGCTAAACATGACAACGGTTTGCCTCACTTACTTGTCATTTAAGGTGTTTGCTGAGGGCTATTGTTCAAATGACCAGCAAATGAAAAGTCGGCTACATGAATATCCCTTTATCTGTTACGCAGCTCGGTACTGGGGAGACCACGCCCGAGAAATTTCAGATCAGACCATCAACGAAGTATTCCTCAAGTTCTCAGAGAACCGCTCAAAGCTTATGAGTGCAAACCAAGTCTTGCATCTTCCAAGATATAGATATCCTGGGTATAGTCAGAGATTCCCTAAGGATGCAACTCGGTTGCACATTGCGGCCTTCTTTGGGTTAGAAGAAATAGTACGTCTTCTGCTCGATCATGGAGCTGACGTTGACGCCAAGGATGAAAATGGATGGACGGCACTGCACTGGGCAGCCGAAAATGGATACGAGATGCTCGCACAGCTACTACTACTGCGGGGGGCAGATGTTAATATGAGGGCGAAGTATGGAGGAACGGCGCTTCATCGGGCAGGGAAGAATGGGCATGATAACATAGTACAGCTTTTGCTAGATAGCAATGCTGATGCCGAAATGGAGGATAACTATGGGGGGACCGCTCTACACCGCGCGGCTGGTAATGGACGGGAGGTTGCAGTTAGGCTACTGTTGCAAACTGGGACCAATATCGATCGAACGTACAACTTCGAGGCGACCTTGGCGCTACTTCTGGAGAATAACGTCGCTTTTGCGAAATCAGTGACAGAGAATCCAAGGTCAAAGGGGTTCCTAGCAGATGAGTCTGTTGAGTGGCTAAAGGAGCCCAGCACGGAGAACCTGTATGGAGGAACCGCACTCCATGAAGCAGCTAAGAACGGGCATATGACAGTGGTACAATTTCTACTAGGAAATGACGCCATTGTCGATGCGAATGATAGTTATGGAGGGACACCCTTGTATCGTGCAGTTGAAAATGGACACAAAGTGGTGGTGCAGCTATTATTGGATCATGGGGCCAGTGTCAACAAAAGGTGTATTCTCTTGCCCGAGGTGCGACTGTTATTGAGGCAGTGCTCGGACTCTATGATAAATGAGAAGAATGGCAGAACACCGTTACACGAGGCGGTAGAGAAAGGACATGAAGCGATAGTACAATTATTGTTGGAGAGAGGAGCCGATATTTCTGCGAAGGACAAAGCTGGGCGGACGCCACTGGATGAAGCATCTAGGCGGAATCAGAAAGTGGCACAGCTGTTATTAGAGAAGGCTAGCGTCTCTAAAGAGGGTAGGCTTGGAGATACTAGTAGATAAATCAGTCTCCATGGAGTGCTCTCGCAACCGACCCAGGGCATGCGATGCAGTATGTCGTGCTGTGACTCGATGGATGACAATGTCGCTCCAACCATCGGAACAGATGTAGAAGGTTGATGCAACATGCAAAAAACGCTGCATGACGCGGAGCACACACTCTAACCATTGAGCTGGAGCCCAACAGGCGGTGTGCCTTCCCCAGCATAAAAAGCGGGGTATATCCCCTGCCTGAACGAGTACCCCGCCTGGGGGATGAGGCGGAGAGGGTCTCCGGGTTCGCTGTTCGCTGTGTCTGTTTATCGCTATTGCAGCGGGCCGTGTTGAGGCAGCGGTTTTCCGGGGTTGTGTTGGTGGTGGGGAAGCAAGACGGACAGCCTTGGCACCAGCACTCCCTGGTTAGCAGTTCTCTTCTACATGCACAGTACTGGGCAACTGATATTAATCAACCCCGTTACCCTACCCAATATCGTCGTTACCACCTACTACTCCCATGCCCAATTACTCAATTACTCAGTAACTACTGTGGTCCAACTCGCGCGAAAATTGGGTTATTCAGTCCACCACAATCTACTCTCTCACATGCTCAAATATTGCGCAGTTTTGTCCATCTAATTATCCCAATATCTAGTATGCCATCTACCTGCCGCAATTCAAAGCTTTCGTTCTTGCGGTAGGCTTACAGCGAACGCTACAGGCCGTAATAGCTTGTACATAAATGTCTTTTGGGTTCAAACGGACGTGACGAAGTAGGCGTCTCTCTCTGGCATCGGTATACGACTTATTCCTTGGCTTTGGGAATTCAACTGGCATTACATGCACGAGTCCTAGGGTTGGCAATGGCGCCGCCGGAGACCCCTATGGGAGTACTCCTGCTAGTGCCGAGAGCACTGCCACGATGGTTGTCCAGGATTGCGCCCTGGAGCGGAATGCTCTGAGATCACCAGCGGCAGGCATACGGTATAGGGTGCCGGAAAGTTGTGGTATGCGTCAGCAGCATTTTTGTTCATTGGCCTTAGAGCAGTGCTTACCCCTCACCACCATACCGCAGAGGCTCGGAACTCAACAATGAGCAATTATCCTAGCTAATGGGCGTCGACCTGCCGCCGGTCGATATGTTCAGCCGCGTCGAACTGTTCGTTGCAATTGGGCAGAAATGGCCGATCTTGTCAGCTTCTTCATCGCCCCCGCTCTTTGCGGCATTTTCCGGCCCCAAACAGTATCACACGCAATCACATACCGCTAAAGTCCTGCTGGTATAAGGCATAGTATTCCCCCCGCAGTTTGGCATTCACACTACGCGAAGAGCCGCGATTTTACCAGTCAGCCTCTATTTATTCCAGCAGCAATATAGAGGTACTATAAGGGACATCACCAACCCAACCCCCCTTCACCACCGTACCTTGGTTTATCGGTGAAATACGACACCAGACAGGGATTCCCTCCTATCAGGTCCGTTGTCGTTGTCAAATATGTGGCTTGTGCTTACAAGTTTCATTAGGATGGCATACACCATCAACTTGAAGATCATCAACGAGACCGATAACGAGATAGCCGTTGTTGAGAAGACTTGCTGGTACTACGCTGGCGGGGCAGCTTGGACCGAACCGGAAGGCCATCATTTCCTTTCCATGGGAGGTAGCGGTACCTCTGGGATGCTCCGTTTCAAATCCTCTGCTGGAGAAACGTTTTGCTTGGCTGTGGGCGTTCACAACTACAAGAGGTGGTGCGATATCATTCCTGATCTCAGTAGCGACGAAACTGCCATGAAACTTCATCCAACATATTACGATGGGATAAGGAACCCTATGCTTTGGAATCAACTCAGCAAGCTCGAGAAGGTCACTGCGAAGGGTATGGCGCTTACTATTGACTTCTTCAGAGATGAAGACCACGACTTGTTTGCTTCTCTTAAGGCAGCAATCTCTGATGAAAACGACGGCCTATCTACCGCTTCTCGGGAAACAAGCTCCGACGCGAGTTCCTGGCAGGAAGTAGGTCGATCGAACTCAAGTGAGGGCAACAGCCTGCCTATTCGAGTGCGTAGCAAACGAGAAATTGATCGACCGATCTCCGGCCTATCCACTTCGACAATCAATTCCGAGTATGGCAGCCAGGAAATGGATCGATTGACACCTGAAATACAAGGAGCCATTTCTCTGCCCCAAAACATGCGCAGCACAGGGGGTGATTTCCGGATGATCTCTCAGGTTCTTGATGCTATCGGCAAACCTCAACTCATCCATGCATTCCATCAACACGATATCACCGACCTTTGGCTTCCATTCGTCGCTGAAAGCCTTCCATATCGTCTCCCCCCTGGTTTTCTCAAGAAGTTTCAAGCGACTCAAACGGCCCACCTCCCAAAAAGCAATAACTTAGAGAGTGGTAAACATTGCCATCTTTCTGAGGACAAACTCGATGACCTGAAACTTCCGAAATCATTGCGGTACATTAGTGAATTGGGATCTGGGGGATATGGTACAGTGTTCAAGGTTTCGGGATCGCGAGAATACGCACTGAAGCAAATTCATCGGCCAAGCAAGTTCGCAGACACCTTGAAAATGATGAGAATCTTTGATAGTGAGAAGAGGATCTTGGAGAAAATAACGAAGGAGAAATGTTACCATTTTGTGAACCTTGTGGGAAGCTACACAACTGAAAAGTGGGCGGGCTTAATCATGTCACCAGTTGCGGACTGCAACTTAGGAGTTTTCTTGAATGGGTCTCAAGATCTCTCCAACAAGAAAAGGTTACTGTGGAAATTTTTTGGCTGTCTAGCAAGCGCAGTTGCCGATCTGCACACCAGCCTTGGCATCCGACATAAAGACATCAAGCCTGTGAATATCTTGGTTAGGGGTAACAAAGTTTTACTGACAGATTTCGGGTTGGCGTTAGACTGGAGCGACGGCGGCCGAACGACGACACATGGGGATTTACGAAAGAGTATAGAATACTGTGCTCCGGAGGTTGCAAGAAATGCCTCGAGGAACTCATCCGCTGATATCTGGTCGTTAGGGTGTGTCTATCTGGAAATGATGACGGTCCTCAAAGGGAAAAAGATAAGAAGTATGAAGAGCCGCTTCGGGCGGAAGGATTCTGACGGTTTTCGCTATTGGGATGCTAAAGAGGGCGTTCGCGAATGGATAAAGGAGCTTCGGGATACTGAAGCCTCTGAGATTACATTTGAGAATGACCCTCTGACATGGGTTGAGGCGATGTTGCAACATGACGAGAGCAAGCGCTGGTACGCAAGGGAATTGAGGGATCGGATCCTTGATAAACCTGCAGATCCATACGAAAGTATTGTGTTGAGTTGTGATATCTGTAGGGCGGGAAGATAACGGGTTCATACGAGGATCTCCTTCAGTCTTTTGTCTAAACACGAGTCTACGGCCGAGCCATTTCCTTTTTTTTTTTTTCGAGCCGACGTTTATCTGTCTGTAGTTTACTTGGTCTACTAGTGTTAGACTTTTTGCAATGAGTGTGTTGTTGAGGTAGTAACTTTTAATTGACCGCTTCGCACTTTGAGCGCATACTAAATATTATATTGAGGGGGTTAGCTTTACCACAGAGTGTCCATGGGCCAATTGGGTTGATAAAGTAAATAAACCGCGTCTATGTTAAAGACGAGACCATAACTAGAGCCCTCTATATATTGTCCGTCTAGTGCCTTTGAGAAGCAGTAGATGCCTAGTAGCTTACAAGGAGGCAAATTGCAGTTATACGTAGCCCCAGCCTTGTCTCTGAAGAAATCTCGGCATTCTCTAAATGCGGGTTTATGGCCTTGCATATACATATATATATATATATATATTGTGGCACCCGAATGGCTTTTTGTTGGAATTATATCGTGTGAGGATCCCCGCGCCCAACTGACCGAATTAGAGAGTAGGCTACACAGAGTATAGAGTACTGTGTGGGGGCGATCTGGGGGGGGGAAGGGGGGGCCCTCTATGTATACTTTTGTTGATATCAGGAAACTGGGGTTTGCCACCTGCGCCGAGCCGTGTCCCGCCCTTTGGGCAGTTGAGAGATTCGACAAAAAAAAAAAAAATCGACTTGAAATTTCAAAATTCCCCATTGTGGCATCTCCCACCTGTCTGTCCCCCTGTTCGCGCAATTCGCTGGTTTGGGGCACGTGCACATACATGGACGCGAGCCATTCACGGCCACAGCCCTACATCCAAAGAGCTTCTTCTTTTCTCTTGTATCTCGTTGCCTTCTCAGCAGGCTCAGGCCCGTTGACAGAGCGCGCTTGCTTACCCGCCGAGCTAACTTCCAATGGTCATTTTGCTCTGTCTGTCATCGGCTTGGGGCAAATTATTATTATTATTATTATTATTATTATTATTATCATTACTAGTATTGTTGTTATTGTTGTTTGTTGTTATTGTTGCCGCTCCCCTCCCACCATCCATATACAAAATATTAAACGATAACAAATAATAAACAATTCTAAAAGCTCGCGCACACACACCAAGGCTTCGCTTGGGGCCCCACTAAGATTCAGTTGAGACCAAAGGCGTTTTTCGTTAGACAGGGTGTCGCTTAACTATTTTCAGTTAAGACTTTTGGTTTCTTTTGATGCGAGCCTCTCTGTATTTGTATAGTTGTAAATAGCATATATATAACCACCACCTCTTATTTTCGGACGCTGAATTGTGGAGGGATTGTATTTTTTTTTAAATTTTATTTATATTTTTTTATATATATATATATATTTTTTTTTCAATTTATTTATATATTATATACCAATATAAGTTTTTTTTATTTATTTTTTTTAGGGTTACTGTGGTTGATTGGCTAGTGATAAGGCGCTCAATCTACTTGTGGGGGCGTGCCGATGGGAACCGAGCCGTCTTAGTCTTTTTCTCTCTCCAAACTTTACGTTATTCTGCTGCGGATGTTTGTTTATGAGTCAGTTTGCAAAGGGGGGGGGGGAAAGCAACGGGTAGTGGAGGGGGATTTCTTCTTCGTTCTGTTTGCTTGTACTGTTCTTCTTCTTCTCCTTCCTCTTTTTCTAGTTGACCTTGGTTAGCGACGAGACAACGTGGCGCAGGCAGGAGGAGGAATTAAAGAATGGACAGTGTTGGGAGTGCGCAGTTGACGCCGTTTGGCGCCGGGATGCGCACGAGGCATTTTCTGTTTGATAAGGACTACGTGAACCTCAACCACGGTATGTACGCGCGCAGGCAATTTGCGCGGGAGAGTGGCTCCGTCGCTCCGTCGCTCCATCGTCGTTGATACCAACAGCCAGCGCGAATACAGGCTCCTTCGGCACGTATCCGTCGGTGCTCCGTGAGCATCTCCACGCATTCCAAGACGCCGCTGAGGCCCGTCCCGACCGCTTCATCCGGTACGACCTCCCGCCGCTTCTCGACACCTCGCGGCTTGTCCTCGCCCAGCTCCTGCGTGTCCCCGTCGACGAGGTTGTGTTTGTGCCCAATGCCACGACGGGCGTGAACACTGTGCTCCGCAACTTGCGCTACGCGCCGGGTGACACCATTGTCTATTTTGCGACTATCTATGGCGCGTGCGAGAAGACCGTGGAGTATCTCCACGAAACGACGCCTGTGAGCGGCGTTAGGATCGAGATTGTGTATCCGGTGGAGGATGATGTGTTGGTGCGCATGTTGAGGGATGCCGTGAGGGAGGTGAAGAGGAAGGGAGGTAGGGTGAGGGTGGCCATGTTTGATACAGTGGTCAGTGTGCCCGGTGTTAGGATGCCGTTTGAACAGTTGGTGGAGGTGGCGAGGAGAGAGGATCCAGGGATTCTGACGCTTGTCGATGGCGCGCATGGGGTTGGGCATATACCGCTGGACCTAGGGAAGCTTGATGCGGACTTCTTTGTGAGCAATTGCCATAAGTGAGAAATCTCCCTCCCCCTCTGGCCGCTCGAGAGTAACCCAAGTTGTTTTTACTTGCAATGTCCCTATCGCCGTTTACGCTTTAGACGGCTCTTTCAATGCTCGCATAGCTGACTCATAACTACATTTCCTTTCTCTCCAGATGGCTCTTCACCCCTCGTGGCTGCTGCGTCCTCCACGTCCCAAAGCGTAACCAACCGCTGATGCGCTCCTCCCTCCCCACCTCCCATGGCTTCATACAGCCCTCAGACAGATCCCCAATCCCCAACCCATTCCCCGCCACTCCCGGGAAATCAGCCTTTGTTAGCCAATTCGAATTCGTTGGCACTATCGATAACGCGCCTTACTTGTGTGTGCCTGCGGCGTTACAGTTCCGCCGCGACGTCTGTGGCGGCGAAGAGCGCATCATGGAGTACTGCTCAAGTCTGGCGCATGATGCTGGAGAGCTCGTTGCAGACGCCTTGCAGACAGAAGTCCTAGATAACTCCACCAGAACGCTTTCGCGTTGTTGCTTCGCCAATGTGAGACTCCCCCTCGAGGTTGGCACAGACCGCAACAAAGGCCAGATCCCTCACGAGGACATTGCCCGCGCCACGACGTACATGGCGCAAGTGTTCGTGGACGACTATAACACGTTCATCGCGGTGTTTCCCTATGCAGGAAACTGGTGGGTCCGGCTATCTGCGCAGGTCTATCTCGAGCTGAAGGATTTTGAGTGGTGCGCTAGGGTTTTGGAAGAGGTTTGTGGGAAAGTAAGGAGGAGGGAGTATTTGGGTCAAGTGAAGTTGTGAGTCAAGGTGGGGGCGGAATTCCCAGCCCCGCTTGTGTTCCTCCTAGGGTGCCAATTTCTAGACGTATTGCTTCTGGCTATTTGGCTTGGTATGATGGTACAAACGCTATCCTGTGTATATAGCGGTAGAGCGGGTGGAAAGCCCTCACACCCTCTTTTCCGGACTCAAAAAGTTACTTTTGCACTGGGCCATCTCCACCTTATTTCTTTTCCCTTTGTCCTCTATGGTAACCGATAGTGCTTGACCTTTGAATGCCTACAGCGAGAAGAGCGAAACGTATCCCCATGTAAAAGTCGTTCGGCTTTCACTAGCCGGCGTAGGGAGATTGATAGACTACTCTGTACTATTCGGATGTATTCGGAAGGACCCAACAAGTTGGCCGTCTGGCCACTATTCGTTGCTCGGTGTCAGTTGTTGCTAGCCATCCTGAGCCGATCGCAACCACGGCGATTATGCTGCTCGTCCTCTCAAAGCCGGTTTTGGCTGGCGGGAATTGGTCATTACAGCGGACGCGCGGTCGGCGCGGAGTCTCTCCGGAAGGACGGTCCGGCATTAGTTCGATTGCCTTACCAATCTTTTGAAGAATACCTGCTCGTAATTTGGGCGTTGCTTCCCTTCGTCTTCTTGGGTACCGCTTGCAGAGCGCCACATGCCAGCAAATAATGAGTATATGTCTTTCATTACTTTTTCTGTTTCTTTTCTTTTTCTTTTTCCCCATTAAAAACCTTATCTACTTTCCCCCCTAACCGGACCTTACCGTTGGTGATGTTCACACAGTGAGGATTTTTTCCTTGCGATCCGGATGTCGGAAGGGGTTGTTGGGAGGGCTGTTCGGGGGATTGTTTGGAGGGTGTCCCTAGTCGCCGCCAGGGAAACGGAAATAGGGTTTTTGAATTTTTCTCCGCGAAAACGAAGCCGAAAAATAAGTTTCACGTATTGTCGGTAAGTTGTGGCAAATGAAAGTGTTACGGGAACGAGATTGGAGAAGAAATCCGTGGGCAGTCGGCCCTGTAGGATAGTATGAGGTCAACGATGACCTCAGAATCGGTCCTCAACGTCTGCCACTTTCGTGTTCCCGTGGTACACTGCGAGGGTGAGAACGACAATTAGCGGTGATTTCCTTGGGGAGGAGCGGGGGGGATGCTAGCAATTAAGGGGCGAGATAGAGAGATAGGGAGCATACTATGTAGGTGTGAGACTTGTCCCCGGACCAGCCAACTGGCCGATATTCCCAAGTAAAAAGGAGATACGTGTTACTTCTCGCCGCACTCTTGACCCAATCCCTGATACGGCCTCCCCGCGTGGCTCCGGAGTACGGTAGCAGGCAGTGCACTCACTTGCTCGCACAACCTCTTTCGTCATAAGGAGATATTCTCCTGGCCTCCCGCTTGTGGAACCAGTGTGATCTGCCCGGAACCACCCTGCCAGCAGCGGAGACGACGGGTAGAAACAGCACATGGACGTAGTAAAAAAAGAAGGGAGATGTTCTCCGTGTAGCCTTTTTTTCTGCCTCTCGGTCTCTCTTCGGAGTCCCCAAGGGTCCTAGGGTTGATATGGAATGGGCTAGTGCAACCCTCTCCCCATCTAGCGGGACGGTGTGACAGCGTAGTGGCCTTTGCGGATAAGTGGAGTATGCACATCCTAGACCAGGCCGAATGAAGCATCGTCACGGGTGATAGTTAAGGCGTGGACGCGTCTGACACGTTTGGAGGAAAGACAAGAAAACCGCAACGGGCAAAAGACCGAGGGAAGCTGTACTGCCCTGGCCTGAACCGAACGGAGCGCCTCGGATCAAGACCAAATGCAATAGCTGCCACTTTAAGCCTAAGGCCTAGAGAAAACCCCTCCGATCCTACCTAGAAAAGCTCTGTTCCTCTGCCAACGAAGTGGTATTGGGCGCCTGTCTGACTGTGGTGTTGGTGACCTACACCCCCCTCATGACCCGAATTACGCAAAAAGACTCGGCCGTGATGGAGTTGAGGGAAGGTGGGAGAGTCTCACCACCACCGCCGCCGCCAACACCATCTCGATGGCAATTTTGACGGTCGTTTGAGGGAATGCACGAGGGTCAACGGTATGCAAGTTCCCACAGCCCACAGAGCACTCCCAGTACTACTCAAAGGCCCGAGCGTCTGATCTAATGGTATCCATCCAGCAGCAGCCCCATCGTTCGATTCACACCACCAGCGAGCCCAGTCTCCATCCGCCCGCCTCCCAGAGACCCCAATCGCCCCAATCCAGGCTATCCTCGCCACGGCGTCCGCACAGCGCCTGCCCGTATCTCGCAGCCTGGGTCCAACCCCGCCAGGGCCGTTGTCTCGCTGTCCGCCGGCGACTGTTGTTCTGTGACGGTAGCGGGCCCAAGCCCAGACAGCAGCTACGTCGTTAAATGGGGGCTTCGCTTATGGTGGACGCACACATGGCAGCGGGTGGCAGGCGTGTGGCTGCGGATCATGTCGATGGCCTGTCGTGTTGTGGGCAGACGGCCGGACTGGCGCTGGGGCAGGATAGGGTACCGCCCTCGCTTTTATTTTTATGGCCGCTGGTTCGGCCTCGCAGGTGTGGCCGGCGCACCTCCTCTGCTCTCGCTCAAATCAGCAGCAACGCAGCAACGCCGGCGGGTGTGGTCGTCTTGTAAATATTATATTGCATACATGAACGTAAACCTAGTTCCCTTTGCTTTTGCTCCCTACCCACTCCTGCCCGTCCGCTGACCCAGGGCCGGCATGTGCTCGCCCATAAACCAGGCAACTGGGTCGGGCTGCTCTACAAGGCCAGGAGGAGGCGCCTGGGGAAATCGAGCGCCAGATGGGATATCCAAGGCAGAGGCAGGGAGAGACGTCGGGCGACGCCCCACTGGTCTTGCGGTACTCGCTGTGGGTCGTCTTCAGAAGGGGCACCCGGGCTGATCGGGGGCGATGAGCGGCGTCGAGGGCCCTGGTGGATGGGCGCACTGCCGTGCCACCTTACTCGAACGGGGCTCTTGGGCTTTTAGTTGCTCAAGCTCCATGTACGCTGACGAACCGTTGGCCCATCGCAACCTCTTATTTTTCGCTCCGCACAAAAGAAATCGACGCTGCAGTCCGCAGAACTGCAGGCAGCTCTATGCAAGTACCGTGCGGCCACGACGGCGTCAGAGATTGCCAGCGCATCAGACATGCGGCGGTCCATGGCTGTCCTTTGGGAGCGTTGATTATGTGCGAAACCTGCTGGGCCCTTCCGCGCGCCCTCTTGTCTGGAATGACAAAGGCCCCGAGCTAGGCGTGGAGGCAACAGGCTACCCTCATATTAATGCGTACTGGTTGTACATGGGATAGCAAGGGAGCATGTTGGAGGGAAGAGAGAGATAAATATGTCTCGTTGTTGATTGATATATTTTTTATATTTAATCTTTTATTTTCGGATTGATCGATTCCCGCGCGACTGCGGCAAACACTACAGGCAGACCAGCTATTTTTTGATCGGAAGGAAGCAGAGCGGCATTGCGTCCGAGACCAGCGCAGATTGGGGTTTTTGTTACACATCTACAGACAAGACGAGTCGTGGAGCTGTGCCAGTCGGGAGAAGTGATTGTGAGAGTTGCCGATCCAGCGGAGAAAGTCACCGTATCCAGCTCGCTGGCATGAACTGGACAACATAGTGTGAGCGAGCGCGTGTCGAGGCTCTCCTCTGGCAACCGGTGGATACCATGGCTAACAACAATCCGCCAGCTGTTCGTCGCTTCAGCTGCAAGTCGGATAGGAGACTTCAGTCAGAGCCCTTCTAAGTCGCAGTAATATCATGTTCATTACCTGGACCTGAACTGCTCAGATCCCACACCACATCGCCTCGACATCATGAGCACGGCCATGATGGCTCCTATGCCGACCTCGACCTGGCACTGGCCCCGCGAATCCCCTTCATCAGACAGCAGCCGTAGCGCGACTCCTCGCGCGATGGCTCCGCCAACAACCGTCCCCCGTACTCCACACCCGATATCCTCGCCCTCTCCTGTGCACTCAGACTATGGAGGGTATGCACAACGGTCCCGCGAGCTACCTAGCCCCGAGGCGTTGGAGAATATGCTCTTGACACCTAAGCTCATCGAAGAGCTGAAGCTATGCTTTCCTGGGGTTCTCTCCCGCCAGCATTGGGATCGCCCAACGGCTCAGATGTGCTATATCTGGTCTTTGAAGAACCCGCGCACAGCCTTAGCTCTATACATGACGCACAACATCTCAGCGTGGCCTGTAGCCGCCATTTTTTCACCCCTCTCAGACGACCAGTTGCCCCATGACGACAGTTCGATATCTAGCGTCGTCCCAGATTCACAGCCGTTCCTGGATATGCAATACCGCGTTATGGTGCGTAATATGGAGGTTGGAGACCATGTGGAATTTCGCGATTACGAAATTTTACCTTTCCAGTCGGTCGATACAATATGTGCAGCCGACGACTCAGGGCAGCAGATGATGGACAAGGTTAGATACCACGGCGATGGTAGGCTGTATGCAAGGAAGTCGGTCGTATTTGCGCGGCCAGCTCACAAAGCAATTTTGTGGAATGAAATCAGGACTTTCAAGAGGCTACAACACCCTAATATCGCTAAAATTGTGTGTTCATACGCTCAGGGGAATACCATGGGACTGATAATGTACCCGCTGGCAACATGCAACATGGAGGAGTACCTGAAGCTCCCATTCGACCACATACGACCGGACCTGATGAGGGGCTGGTTCGTGGAATTAGCCGATGGGCTGGAATACATCCATTCGATGGAGTTGAGACATAGGAACATCAAGCCAAGCAAGATTCTAATTGAGGGAGATCGTGTCTTATATGCGGGATTCAACATATCCAAGGATATGAGCAACATTGACCTCACGTCGACGCCGGTCAACCAATTAGGCGAGGAGTCGAGTCTCATGTACGCTGCCCCGGAGATGATACATCGCAACAAACGGTTCCGGTCTACAGACGTCTTTGCCCTCGGATGCATATTTCTGGAGATGATGACGGTCATGAAACAACACACTGTCGAGGAATTCCGTGAGTTCCGAAGCACAGATGGCAGTTCTTCTTTCCACGTTTGTCTAGAAAAGGTTAAGACTTGGGCGGAGGGCCTCGAGCATTTACCGCGAGGCGCTTCCCGTGACGATATCGCTGTGGAGTCGATGGCCTTGTCCATCATGATGCCGATGGTGGAGGCTGAGCATTCAAAACGGCCAAAGTCGAGAGCGTTGGCATCTTCATTCGGTAAATGGAACACGTGGCGGTCGGCCAGTGGGCATGGAGATCTTGGTTTATTCTTTTCTGATCGTTGGGGAGAACTTCGAGCCCTTGATAGTTTTTATAGCAATCGCTAAATCACCTTCTTGCCGTGTCCCTTGTCTTTCTACCATCAAGCTACACCCCCCTTCCTCGGTTTGGCTTCTTGTATTAGGGAAAACCGATCGATTAAGATTTTCATTATTTTGTCTACCCCCCCTTTGTCTCCAACACTATACCTCCCCCATCCCCCATTGCTCATTTGCTCGAATCCCTCGTTGCATAGCGTCTGGAGCAGACCCTAGACCTGTTGTCCTTTTTAACCCGTAATAGATTGACCCAATACGAATACATCTTAAGAGCTTTCTTCCAACAAAAACAACAGCCAGTGACCTGCCAATTCTTTCTCTGTTGTTGGAAGTTTGATATATACCCTTGTACGCAGGGCAACCACTAAAGCTTGAGCACGCCATCGTCTACAAAGTAGGCAAGGCACCCCTTGGGGGCGTATTCCTGCGGCCAAGATGTCGACAGCGCTAGGCGGGGCGGGAAGAGCTTGGGTATTATTTCTGCAGAGATAAGACGGAAGTAGTGGTCGGGGAAGTGCACACACTTGGCACGTTGGCTGGGTTTCTTTTTTTTTTGGGGGTGTTTTTTCCCCCCTTCGCTCCTTAAAAAGCAACGAGACATCGAATGGGAAATTTCCGTTCATGTGTATAGATGCACACACAATAAATAGGGCATGTCTGAAGTTGTTGGGCGGTGTAGAGATGCTGGAGCATCGGGAATAATAGGACCGAGAGGGACTATGGACGCTCAGGTCATGTATCGCTGTTGCTAAGCGTCTGGACCAGGGTGAGGCATCTCTCTGTGGGGATGCGGTTCTTTGGGAAGGTGCTTATTCTGGGAGCGGTTAGCTGGAGTCGTGGTAATGGGTAGTCATCCGAAGATCGGGCGGCTTGGCTCTAGGGATATGCTCTCTATCAACCCTCATCCTGCAGCCAGCAAAATAGGAAGGTTCCTAGCTACCGCTAGAGCCGGGGTAGATTATCCGCAATTTCCCCCGAGTTTTCCTGGGTTGAGCATATTCGATAGTCTGGTACAGAGTAGAGTAGTCTGGGCGGGTGCATGGTTGGCGGGACTAAACTATAACGCCATCTCAGTACAGAGAACAATCTGTGTACCCGTTCTTGTACTCGCCCTTTGGGCGTTAAAGGTAAGTGTCTGCCTAGCAACTGAACGTACATGTACGTTCGCTTGTGCGTTGGTTGCTAGGTAGAGACTTACCCCACCCCGCAAGTACTCTGTACAAGTGCAAGTATAGGGTACAAAATACTCTGTAGGTACAAGTTTTATAGGCTGGCGAGGGACTAGTCGATAACTAGTGGAACAATTGGCGATCTCTCGATGCCACAGCTCTGCACGTCGTTGGAGGTTGTTCTATTCGAAGCCGGTTCTCGGAATTGTCCTATCTACCCCATACTGCTACTCTCACTCACTAGTCTCCGAAGACCAGTGTAAAGAGCCGTGTCAGAGATTGATGGATTGCGAGAATATTTCGGAGCTTTGGCGTAGCACGGCGAGAGGTGTCGCAGGTAAGGAAGTGGGATGGGATGACCGTTATCCGTAGATAGGGTGGTGTTGTGCGTGCTCTGCACGGAGTGCAAGCATGCAGAACTGGACGGCAGCGATGATCGTTGGGGAGGCTGTTCTAGCGGGAACGGACGATCACCTAGAGGTATGACCTCAGAAACTCAGGAACTCTGCTTCTATTATTTTTCGCTGCATGTTCTTCGGCCCACTGGGGTTTTGGTGGTGTGGGCGCTGTCTGGCGGCGGTTGGCTGCGATGGTTCGCTGCGCTCCCCGCATTACATCACAAAACTTAACCACCAGCCCAGTCTGTGCTGGTTCGTCATGAGCGCTGCTCCTGCTATCAAGCTGTGTGGCCACAGACCTCTGACAAATAGCCTGGTCATTCATTTCCCATGCCATTGCGGTGGTGACACCGACAATGTGGAAAACTGCACCGAATCGGTCACGTCGGGAGGCAAGTGCGATGCGTTGCCGTGAGGTTGATCTCTTTCCCAAAGAATCACCCCCAGCCTCTCCCTCGCCATGAGTCGGGCACCGGCGCTAGGATTGCCCCCCAGCCGCTATCCCCCATCCCTCACGAGAGTCTCTATAACTTGTCTCTGCTCCCTAGTTCAATGCCACCCGTTCGTTCAACTCCCCAGAGTATTCATACTTCCGCCTCAGTCACTTTGTAAAGATGGACGGAGAAAAGAGCCATTCGGCAGCTAGGAATCCCCAACCCGTCAAGTTCGACTCTAAGAGCATCGGCCATTATGCCGCCACGCGTTTCTCGACCATATTGCCGGCCTTTGATCCGGCACCCAATCCGATCAGGCTCTTGGGAATGCTAAATCTCCAACAATGGCTTTTCTTTTTGGTGGGCTCTCTCCTGACATGTGTGCCGTTACCGCTGCGGAACTCTAATGGGCGATGCCGATGCCATAGGTTGCATTTCTTGCATGGTCCTGGGATGCCTTTGACTTCTTCACAGTCTCGTTGACGGTTACCGACCTGGCCGAGGATTTCCACAAGTCGAATTCCGATATCACATGGGGAATCACACTTGTGCTTATGTTCCGTTCTGTGGGCTCTACCATATTTGGCATCGCATCTGATCGATACGGGCGGAAATGGCCCTTTATCGTCAACAACATTCTCTTTATCGTTCTCGAACTCGCGACCGGATTTTGCCAGAACTACAAGCAGTTCTTGGCTGTTCGTGCCCTATTTGGGATCGCCATGGGCGGGCTATACGGCAATGCAGCAGCCACAGCTCTCGAGGATTGCCCTGAAGAGGCTAGGGGTATCATCTCTGGTATGCTCCAGCAGGGCTATGCCTTTGGTTATCTGCTTGCTACTGCATTTGCGAGAGGTTTGGTGAACACTACTAGCCATGGGTGGAGGCCGCTGTTCTGGTTTGGAGCCTGCCCACCGGTCTTGATTATCATCTTCCGTCTGTTTCTGCCAGAGACAATGGCCTTCAGGGAGAGGGAGAGATTGCGTAAAGCAAACGGTACTCTGGCAGGAGCCTTCATTTCTGAAGGGAAGGTGGCGTTGAAGAGACACTGGGTGATATTGATCTACATGGTCTTGCTCATGGCCGGTTTCAACTTTATGGTAAGCAAAGCGATTGAAACAGGCTCTAACGTCAAGCTTTCTAACCAAACCTCCAGTCCCATGGCTCCCAAGACTTGTATCCAACAATGCTCCGAAACCAGTATAAATTCAGCCCGAATAGGGTGACCGTTACCCAAGTTGTTGCTAATCTTGGCGCCCTAATGGGTGGCACAACGGTTGGCTACTGTTCCCAAATCTTCGGTCGTAGGTTCAGCATTGTCTTTATCTGCATCATCGGTGGCGCCCTTTTATATCCCTATACCTACACCTCCAGCAATGCCGTTATCGCCGCAGCATTCTTTGAGCAATTTTGCGTCCAAGGAGCATGGGGTGTTATCCCGTGAGTAAATACTCCTATTAAATCTAAGTGCTGCGAGAAAGTGTATCGAGTGCTGATATCATTTCGGTAATTAGCATCCACTTGATGGAGCTATCTCCCGGCGCTATTCGCACATTTGTCGTCGGCACCTCCTACCAGCTAGGTAACCTCGCGTCTTCCGCCTCATCAACTATTGAGGCTAGGATTGGAGAGCAATTTCCCCTGCCCCCCGGTACGGGGGGAGTCCATCGCTACGAGTACGGAAAAGTTATCTGCATATTCTTAGGCTGTGTAAGTTCATCCCTATTTCTTCTGTTTGATATAGGCATGGTTGACTAATGCAACCGAGAACTTCTAGGTATACATCTATGTGGTACTCCTAGCTTTCATCGGACCAGAGTATCGCGGCCGTGCGATGGACGCGAAGGAAGACGACGACCTAGCCATTGCTACGGGCCAGGATCCTCTGAGGACCATTAGCAATGACGAAAAGGAGACCATAAGGGCTGAGGAGGTTGCGTAGGATTGTAGTTTTCAGGTTTCGCGCAACTTTGTGCACATTAGAGTGGTGATGCTGGGCTCCTTACGCGGGCCGTTTTGTATGGCGAAGAGGTCGAGTTTGGTTCTGGTTGGGAAGGGGTTCTGAATGCAAGAGGAATTGGGGCATGTTCTTAATAAAAGTTGGAGACTTTATATTGGCTTTAGGTTCATAGCATGTGATAAACGATTTGGGACATTCAAATATCAACAGCAAATAGGAAAACCGACTTCACGCTAGTTCCATCGAATGGGCAAAGTGGGGCTAACAACAAAATGGAAGTTAGCATACGATCATGTTCCGAGAACGGGCGATCCAAGCTGTGGTGGCACGCTCGTAAAAAAAAATTTTTTCCGTTATAACGGTGCTCATACTTTACCCAAATATTTTAACCACCCCACCACCACCGAAGAGGGAGAAAGCCCCCACCCACCTTTTTTTTTTTCCCCCCAAAAGGGAAAATAGAGGGAAAACCGAAAACAATAGAGAATAGAATACAATAGAAAACTGGAAACAATAGAGAACTACAGACAATAGGGAACTGAAAAACAATAGGGAACTAGAAAACAATGGGGAACTGGAAACAATAGGGAACTAAAAGACAATAGAGAACTGAAAACAATAGAGGATGGAAAACAATAGAGGATAGAAAAAATCCCTTTCCCCGCCCGCGTTATGCGTTGGGGCGGGTACTTTTATTATTCCCCCCTCTCTCTGTGCATGTAGATGTGTATGTATATACCTAGGTCGTGTGGATTATAGTTATGATATATGTATTATTAATAATGATAAGCTGAGGAGGTGGGGGTGGAACCTATCCATGTATATAACTATAACTATATCAATATGTAACTGTGACCTTTTTCCCCCCAAACTCCTCCGCTCTCCCTGCATTCTCCACCACGCGCTCAAACACCCACCCGCCCACATCCTCCCTCGAAATCGTATACCCCACCGCCGGGGCCTCCTCCGTCCCCGCTCTCACCGCCCCAACGCCCAACCTCGCGCCGTCCGTCAGCAGCGACGCGCGTACCACTACCGCGCGCTCATTCCCCTCCAGCAAGGCCTCCATCTTCTCCTTGTCGGCGTGGGGATGCGTCAGCATCAGCCGGTACAGCGGGAGCAGTGCCAGCGGCACGTCGCGTTTCAGCGCGTTGGGGAGACCCGTGGTGCTGACTGCCAGGAGGAACGGCGCGGCGGGGAGGCTGCGCACCGCCTGGAGCAGCGTGGCCATGCTGGTTTCACAGATGGTCGGGTCTGTGAGCCGCGGACGGAACGGGTTCGGCCAGAACGTGGGCGTGCCGCCAATGGAGGAGAGGATTACCGTCGCTGGGGTGCCACTGGGCATGTGTAGGGTGGCGAGGACGGCCGCTGCGTCGGTCGAGCTGCCTTGGTGGATTGTGAGGTTATTGAGCGTGGATTCGGATAGGGAGCGCGGCGGGGAGGTTAGGAGGTCTGTTAGCTTGGAGGGCGTGCGGCAGACTTGTGTTTTGTCGCGGTGGCTGTTGTTAGTTTTTGGGAATGAATCCATGAATGAATGGATGTATGTGAGGTGGTGACCATACGGGCTGTGCATGTGTACCCCTTCTGCAGCGCGAGCGTCAAGGCTGCGAGTCCGCACCCGCCCGTCGCGCCAAAGAAAGCGATCGTCTCACTCATCGTCCCAATTTGTCCTTCTTGGATTCCCTTCTCGATGAAGGTAACGGCGGCGGCGGTGGTGGTACTGGCGATGGTGGGTGTTGAGTCTCTTCCCCGCACAACCCTCTCGTTTTATATGCGGGGACTCCAAATACGAGATGGCCAACCGTAGAGACCCCCCCATCTCCCAAGCTTGGGCCTTGTTGGTAATTGGCCCATCTGGGGGTCTCGCAAAAACAAGGCACAGAGGTACCGATCCTAGTGGCGGGGATGAATTGCTTTTGGAGGCCATTGGTATTACATAAGCTACGTATCAATGCGAAGCTGGATTGACTTCAACTAAACTCGCTGTAGCCATCAATTAGGGCCCGTATTGTCCGGAATGGGATACGCCTAACGCGTATCCACGGAAACATCTAAATCTAGTTGAAGGGTTCTATCTCCCGCTACCACTGGCCCCCAATCTCTCCCCCACCTCCGTCAATCTCTCCCACCCTCTTGTCCCCTCCCAACTTTCCTTGCTGCGCCCCTTAATGCCCCTCACTGCACTCCTAGCTTTGAATCTCCAATCCTTCGCAACCAACTCGCCCGTTCCAGCGGCCAGGCCTTCCGTAGTCTCCATATTTCCCAAACTCTCATACGCGTCCACCAGCTCAACCGTCGCGTCTACCACCTCGTCCCACTGTGCCTCCTGCAGGGATCCATGTTCCCAGCCTTCCTGTGCGACGGTGGCGCGCCAGGCTTTCTCCGTGTAGGAGAGGGCGGATGCAGGTTTTTTACGCCAGATGGAGAGCTTGGCAGCGAGCTGGTAGAGCCGGCGGGAGGTGGTTATTAGGGGTATGATGTCCTTTTCGACAAGAGCAACTACAAGGCGGTGGAGGCCAGGCCTGGAGGGGTCGTAGGCTGCTGGGGAACCGCCGTCGTGGTCGCTGGTTATGATGTGGCGAATGAGGCGTTCGAGGATGTCAATGTCAATGCATTTATCGCCTTGAGAGGGCCCCTGGAGGTCGATGATGCGCTTCATTGCGGTGACAATGTCAGTGTATGCGGGGGGACGCATGGATGCCGCGGCGATGAGGAGGTTCTCCCAGATTCGCCAGCTCTCAAACTTCAAGCCTGCCGCCCGCTTAAGGGCATTAAGGGCATCTTTCTTGCTTTTTTCTGGGTCGAACTGCTCCCTCTGCACAGTAGATGCCTCGTCGTCACCCTCTTCGCCTCCTTCTGCGTGCTCAGAAGACTCACTGCTCCAAGCCTTTTGTGCTGGCAAATTTGCCCCTTTTCTTAGCAGAGCGGTAGCCAGATTGCTCCAACCCTCAGCGTCCTCATCATCCAATTGTACAGTTCTGGAAAACGCCTCTACCGCGCCATCCCAGTTCTCTAGTTCTAGTCTCGTACAACCCAAGGCAAACCAACTCGCGTGATCAAGTCCGTTAATCTTCAGTGACTTCATGTACGCTTCTTCCGCCGCCGAATAGTCTCTAGCTGAAAAGTAGTGTCGTCCTAGGCTACGTTGTGCTCGAGCATATCGGCACTTTGACGCATCCCAAGCTCGTTTGTAAAACGCGGGGTCATGTTCAATGTCTCCCATAATGCACCATAATCGGGGTGCATTTGCCGGTGGAGGATCCCTCTCTTCCCAGGTTTCGTGGCCACCATCTTCGCTCGTTCGTTCATCTTTTGGAGACGTAAAGAGCTGGTTTCTGATGATTTCCTTCGCTTTATCCTCTCGATCCGCCGCTGCCCAGCAGAGTGCCACCTCAGCCCACATTTGAAGCCTTTCGAAAATCTCCAACGCCGTTCTCATTCCTCCAAGATCTACCCACCTAGAAGCTAGCTCCATCTCCAATTCCCACCGGGTCGGTGAAAAAAGCTGGTGAATATACATGAGGCGTTCGGTAACCGGCGCAGACTCCGCCTCACTCGGTCTAGGTAGAAAGGTAGATGCCGCCCCCGCTGGTTCTACATCTACAGAATGAGAGCCACCCGGGGTTGTAGTATCGGCAATTACCTGGTCAACCAGCGCTTGAAGCTGTAGGAGTCCTCGCTCTTTCGTTCGCGATTTGTGCTTTTCTATCCGGCTTCTGATTAGGAGGGCCTGAGAGTACACCTGCCAATTCACGCTACCGTTGTTAAGCACTCTTGTGGCATAAGGCAGAGTTTCCTCCCGCGTCAAGCCATGAGCTGGGGAAAGGTTAGTAATGGAGCTAGCTAGCGATAGGAGTATGATGGAATCAAGGGGTTTTAGTGGTGGCTGGGCCGAGGGGTCAAGGTTAGCTAGGGTAGGTGGTAGAGAGGATCCATCCTGTATTGCCGGCAACGCGGAATTGGAAGTCTGCGAAAAGGAGATAGACTCGAGAAGCGTGTCGTCATTCAGCTCTAAGTTTTTGGGCTTAGCTGCCACTGCTGGCCACAGACTGTTAGTGCTTCTCCCATCTGTCTCCTGAATGCCGACCTCAGTCGCAGGAGTGAGCACCCGATCTGTGCTAGCTGGGTTAGTAGCACTTCGTGCAAACACAACGAGTTGGCTGATATCCCTTTCTTGGAATTTGGTCCTCTTCCCTGGCAGCCCCGTAATTGCAAACTCAAATCCGGATTCCTTTGCAGCGAGATCCAGGTTCATCCTGGCATTAGCGTCAAGGCCGTAGAATGTATCGATAGCCGCCATTTCAAGCAACAGCTGTATTCTCTGGTCTTGGGAATAACGGGCATTCTCCCCTCCAAGGATCTCTGCCTTCAGGAACTCCAGGTCCCTGTAAATCTCGCCACGTAGTGTTGCTGTCGGTTCCGAGATCAGCCTTTGGTGCAGGGCGTTCACCCGCACCCTCCACCATCTAAGACCTGCCCACTCACCCGTCAAGTCTGGGTTATCGAGGATGCCTTTTGCTAAACAGAAAAGCTCCACGTCCGGGATGAGCTCGTACGGAGCCACTCCCTCGACGGTCAACGAAGACAGGCACTGCCGCCTGATTTCCCCCACGTCGGTAGCCTGAGGAAACACGGCCTCTGGAACCGGAAATGGCAAAGGCGGTCCGGTAACGTTAGATTGTAGAAATGCATGCAGAGCAGCAATGCTTATCAAAAGGGTCTGAAATTCAACACCTGCAAGCCGGTCTGGTGTTGTGTCTGCGAGCAGTCGCCGAACCCGACCTGCCACAAAAGCAACCCAACCTCCGCATCTCTCCAACTCAGACCTGAACGCCCCAGAATCCAGGCAGCTGCCCAGCAGTTCGCGGGCAAAGGCCGATCCGAGCAGATTCCCAAATCGCCCCTGTGACAGACAGGCGGCCAGGCGGTCAACACCAGCGTCGCCAAACGATCCCAGCGGTGGGTCTTGCGTAAGAACACCAGAAAGCAGGAACCTGCCGAATAGATCCGCCATCGCAAAATGAGATGTGGCTAACCTTCACGAACGTTGTGCCTGTTGGAGCAACTACTGTGCAGCGTAGTTGGCGGAAATTGCAAAAAGCACGATGACTACGCAGCCTGTCACTGGCCAGGTGTTGCGGGCGCGCGACCAACGGGCTTGTCGGAATACAACGGCGGGGAATATACAACAGGCACCAGCGAAAAGCGCCATCGGATTGAATAAAATGAAATATGAATTGGCCACCTCCCTTTCTTTTCTCTGCCCTACGACTCCTGCTCTGTATGCTGCCTGCACGCTGCCTGTACGCTGCCTGCTGGGGACGAGGGCCGGAGGAGAGGGGCCACTGCGTCAGACGGGGGAGATGGGGAGATGGGGGCTGTCTGCCCTTTCTCTCTGCCCTACTCCGCTCATATCCGCTGGTCCCATTAATCACTAAAGCTACCTTCCCTAACCTGCGTAGACCCCATTCTGGGAGGAGTCTGTAGAGAAGACGTGGCTCCGTTCGCATCACCCACAGCAATAGCTGGGAAAAGGCACACTCTATTGCACGGCCCCCGGTGTAGGTACACACAGTACAATAACTCCTACATAGCAATTGATGACCCTTTTTTGCCTTTTTAACTGTCTCGCCACGCCCTAGCCTAAACTCCTCGCTCGTGTTCGCACATACAGCCATACAATACATAGGACAAAATGGGACACATGGGGTCCAATAGGAAGCTCGTTTAAAGAGGAAGAAGAAAAGAAGGTGGGTTTGTTGTTGCCTTGGTAAATGTTCACCATGGTGCTGCCTTCGCAAGTGCCGTCTGCCTTGCCCATCTCCTATAATTTAACAAGAAAATAAAGAAAATAAAGAAAATAAAACAAAACAAAATTTCCCCCTCATCAACGCCAAAGCCTTCTACCGTACCCCATCGGCAATCTCGTTAATAAACACTGTGGGCCGAGTTACTATACGGAAGGGAACCCCAAACGAAGCCCCCCTGTTGCCCAGTCTGGGGGGAGGCTAGTGGCTGCTGTTGCATATGCGGGAGCTGTTGTTGCCACTCATACTGTGTCGCCGGTAAAGCCTGTGGTCCAGGCACCGCTGCTGCTGCTGCTGCTGGGGTAAATGTGGCGGACGGCGTTTGCCAGAGTGGTGCCTGGAGGCCGGCATTTAGTGGTGATGCGGATTGGGGAGGCGATGGCTGATGCGGTGCGGTGGTGGCGTTCTGGTTCGGTGGTAGGTAGGTAGGAGGCGTTTGATATTGGCACTGAAGGCAATTGCATTGTGAGGTGAGGTGGTGTGGTTGCTGCTGTAGCAAGGTAGGAAGTGGTCCCGATCGCTCTGTTCTAGTCACCCGTCGCGGAGGGGGTTTCGAGAGGAGTGTAGGTGCTGGTGGTCGAGTACGAACAGCGGTAGCAGGAGGAGGTGGCGTGATCTTCCGTCTCTTTGTAGAGGGAGAGATTGTTGGTGTTCGCGAGGGTTGCTGTTTGTTTCGTTTGTTTTGTTGCCGGCGTGCTCGCCACGATGTAGTCGCCAATCCATTCGGCGGGACTTGAGACTTTGCTAGCGCGGGCTCTTCGTCTATGCAAAGAGCTGGGAAGAAATAGAATGGAATGCCATCTGCGAGCTCTTCATCTGTCGGGGTAGTGGCGAGACTGCTAGGGCTGGGAGAGCACATGTGGTCACATATGCGGTCTTTGAGCTCCCCTTCCGTATGGATGCCAGTATTGGAAGATCCTCGGGCAATACATTGGCAATGGCGCTCGTCCTGCAGATATGGGGTACTTGGTGTCCCTATGCTCCTGGTGCGTGGGGATATGCCACCCTCGTAGCCACTAAAGCAGGACTGGTGAGAAAGGGTTGATGGACTAAGACTCGAAGTGCTCTCTTCGAAGCCGTCCAGATATGATTCCTGTGATAGTATTGACGGAAAGATATCGCTGAATGAAGAGATACTCGCTCCAGAAGCTGAACCATCTCCTCCACGAATGTCGTACTCTCTCGGGTCCACAGGCAAAGCCGTTGGCACAGATCCAAACCTCAACGGCGTTCGGGGTCTGTAGAACTCCTCTGGATTATCTATACTTGGGACTTGCCCCATTTTCCCGCGACCAATGAACCAAAGTCCCAGTGTGGCGCGTAGTTGAAAGGCAGGATATAGGGACGAATAGATGAGCCGCTTAGTGTAAATAGCAAGGGAATCGCACAGGGCTATATATTAGGGTTCGGTTGCGTCGGCGCTTTAAGATCGATGACAGAAAAGCGCCACCGCAGAGGGGATGAGCTCGCGGATAAGGTGCCCGCGAGAGAACTTCGGATGCAAAAAAATCGCGGGATGTGCAAAAGCAAAAACCTGGAGGGATAGGATGAGTGTTGTGCGCGCTAACGGATAAATGTAGATCTGAAAAGGAACGTCTGGATCACAACCAACTGTGTGGCCAACCTCCCCCCCACGCACGCAAAAACACACAAGCAGAAAACAAGAGACTCTACAGCAAAGCAACCGACGAGCAGGCAATCGTATACCTACATATACAATCCCGCATCCAGCAGCTCTGCCTTAGACATGCCGCCACCCCTCCCCCTCCCCAACCCCTCTCGCAAAAAAACAAAACCCAAAGACCCCTTCTCACTCTTTGCCCTAGCTGTGCGAGAGAATAGAATAAGCGCAAGAAGGGTTGGGAGACGCGGGGGACAAGGATCACATTGGAGAAGCAAAAGCAAAATTTTCTTATTCCCTGCGCAGGGCTAAAGGAGGGTCGAATCAATCAGCCAGAACCAATAGCTGAAAGAGATCCGTGGTTTTTTTCCGTTGAGGTGGTGGTGGTCGAGTTTGGGAGGAATTGGCGGCAAAAGACTTACCGACAGACCAGGACAGCGATGAGCCCTGTTGCGAGATGGCTCTGCATCGTCCACGGTGATGCACGCATCGACGACCAGCCAGCCTGACTTCTGACTTGCCTGCCAATCCGACCCTACCGCCTACCTTCCTGCTTAGCCCATATGCAACCTCGAGCCCTTTGGGGATCTCAGTCAAGGGATATCCCTCACTTCTGCCACGTTTTAGACAAAGGTATGTGGTACATCTCTGTACGTACACCAACCTTACAACGGTAGCTGCGGGTTAAAGTGTGGATAAAAGCATAGATTAGTGGACCAGTTTGATTTCTCAAATGCCCGCAGAGAACGGCCCCCGCCCTCAGTCATCCCATCCACCCCGTTCGTTGTCGGGCCCAAGGGACCAAGTAGCTAGTACTCTACTCCTAACCCACAGCTGGGTGTCTCAGCGCGCTGGGCTTCCGACTGCGCTAACTTGTCTCTAGCTTTGATCCCTTGGTGGTTTGTGGCCCGGGGGTGGTGTGCAGGCCAGCGTCGACGTCTCTTGCTCCAGCGACTCGATGGCTCCAGGCCCGTGGCCGCGATTCGGGTGAAGGGGAGCCTGACGAACGGTTGTCGGTCGACGCCCTCGCTATCGCCTTTGATTTGCGATTGAGTCCGTTTTTACCTTTTCCTTTCTTTTTCACTCGAATCGAAGGAGGGGAAAACGTGGCACTAGCTTCTGGAAAAGTGCAAACGGTGGGTTGCACTGCTCCGGGATTGGTGGTGGCCTCTGGTGACTCCTGCCATCGGACATGCTCCGTGCTGCTGTACGACCCACCGCCCGCCCTCAATTTCCTCTACATACCACGAGCTCTCGCGTTGCCCGTCCGCCACACCTATCCCATCGCCTCTCGACCCTCCTTTGCGCACTCGGGACTCTATTCGCCCGCATACACGAGTCTCCCCTCCTGCCCCTCCTCGCCTTCCTCACCACCTCCGCAAAAGCAACGAAGCGCACCCAATCCTGAAACACCGACGTTCCTCTGAATCCTGAAACACTCGCCCAGCCGTTACCGTCTTTTTTAAAGTTCCGCCGCGATCTTATGTAACGGAGCAGTAAGCTGTGTTATTTTTGATCAGCATGCGATCGTCGATTCAGCGAGCAATCATGGTTGCAGCGAAGTGCCTGAATTAGCGGCGGTCTGGGTTCTGTGCCTTGTGGATTGATTTACCCTGTGCCGCTGATTTACTTCCTGGACATGTGATTTGGGTGCAGCTCATGGGCAGCGCAGCGAGTCTCGACGCTCGCCACCACCCTCCGCGCGCGCGCAAGACAGAGCTACCCCAGGTTTCGTGGGAACATCAATCAATTGGGCGCCGGCAGGGCCAACGGGGGCCTTTGCACTGGCAGTGAAGGCCTTGACGGCGCCCCTCCCGGCGAGAAAACGTAACTGGCCGATGGCCCGCACTACGGCAATCCCTTTGGTGCATTGTGCCTGAACACACCCCATATACATCACAGAGGAGAGAAATTGGTGTAATTAGTGCTGCTACCCACGCTGCTAAGCGCACAGAAGCCTCGTGCTTTTGCAAGGAAAAAACAAAATTCTGAAACACCCACCTCCGGGCGTAAAAATAACCCTCCCACGAGGTCCAGAGCGAGGGGGATACAAAAAGGAACGCGAGATAGTCAGGTATCGTGGGAATTAATAGAAAAGCGTGGAGGCGAGGGGGGCTGATTATGTACATACACATTGTGTCTGTTGCGTCCCGCGACAGACAGACGAGCAAGGCAGACGGGTAAAAGAGTACGGGGGGGCATGGCGGCATCGTCTAGAACCGAGATCGGAGTCTACCCGCCTTACCATACAGCCTGCAGACACCGGGAGACGTATGCGTGCTTAGAGAGATAGGAAGGAGGCTTTTCACAGCGGACAGGAGACAAAGCTGACTGGCGGCGTCTGTGTGCGTGTGGTGGTGAGAGACTAGGATGTCCATGATATACGAAAGCGGGGTGGTGACGAATCTCCCCAAGGCCAATGGCAGGCCCGCGCACTCGCAAGAAGGATGGTCAGGCCTGTCAACCAGCCCAGGACTTCTTGCAGCGGGGCAGGAGACCTGCGATGCCCATTCAAAACCCCGAGGAACAACCCGCACACCCGTACGGCCCGTGAATTACAACGAGGAATTTCTACCATTTAGCCCTCCACCGCCTTCCCGACTCGCCCCACCACCCACTAGGCCCCACGTCGGGCAGACCAACACCGTCTCTCGACATTCCCCCCTTCCAATACCTCTTGCGTCTAGGGTTGTCCAGGTCGTCCAGACGGTCTAGCCTCATCTCAGGCATGGGTTTGCTCATGTAGCCCCTGCTTACCCCGGGGCCACGGCGGTCTCGTAGAATGTCATCAAGGCCATTCAAGCCGGTTCTATTATGCCGTCTACCCCTGACGCGACCCGGGTTGCCACGTGGGAAGTAGCCAGGAAACGTGCACGACGAGCCGTCAGAAAATAGATTCGGTTCCTGATGACGAAGAAATCCCCGCCCTAAGCCTCTCCTGTGAGTTGGAGAAGGGGGCACTGAGCGTTCTTCATCACCATCACTACTCGTCATCCAACCCCTCTTTCTACCCGAAAACCCCAGCGGGGTACGATCAAAGCTATGTCTGCCAGCTTTGCCGCGCGTTGGAAAATTAAATCTGGGGTCCCGAAATTCAAACCCCCCTATTGAGTGTCGGCGGCCGCAGAACCCTTGGGGTTTGTTTCGTGAGTGTTGAAGGTCCCGCCAATTTCTAGGGCGCCAGCCCCCACCGGTGCTATCGGAGACATAATCTGTATAGTCAAGGTCGAAGGGAAATCTATAGCCGCCTGACGGGGTGGGTATGGGGCGACACCGTCCACGGCCACCACAAGGACCATCACACCTCCGGCTCCCTTCAGATGGGGAAGGTGGCTTACAGTAGCCCAGACGGACATGTTGAGGCCGCCTACTTCCAGGTCGTTTTGGGGGTGGACGAAAAGAATCTGGTGAATGGCCACGTCTGGGTCGACGTGGCGGGGGACAAAAGCCATGATCTCTTTCCCATAAGTCGCCTTGAAGACACTCCATGCTCGATAGAACCTCACTAGGTTCATATCTATGGGGCTCCCTACCCAATACGGGAGAGTGCCAACCTCCATCCCCGCCGCTATCACCAGGATACACTCTCGTACGGTATGGTGATCGCCGTCCTAATCCTCCTGATGGCAAATCACAGAGCCCTCGTTTAGCAGAACAGCCGTTGCTCCCACGAAACCAGGGCCATGCAAAATGAGGCATCTTGCGCCACTTCCACTCCCACGGGGTGAATAGTGCCAAACGTCCTCTCCTTGCGTTCGTTGCGCTCTGCCCACCGTAACGGGCGTACTTGCGTAATAGAATGGTCACGGCAACAATGACTGGAATTCCAACGAAAACGAGGACGAAAGGTAGGAGAACGGATTGGTCTTCTGCGCGGACAAGAAGGGGAGGCATTAAGGGCTCCTTCGTTGATTTGAACTTAGGATTATTGACTGCAGCGCCCTCACGCTTTGTTGGTTGCGGCTGAAGAAGCGCTTGGTGTATCTCATCGTTAAGATTAACGTTGATGAGGTTTGTACCTCCCGCCGCGGTACCGCAAACGTTGTTAACTGTTCTGTTGGGAATATTGATAGCCCGACACATGGCGTAAGACAAGAGAAAAGCTCTTAGCAAACTTCCAGAGTTTGATGTTATGCCAGAGCGCAGGATGCCAGAGCGCAGGGTCCCTCAGGTTTGATAATTGGACAACTGGGGAAACCCGTCGCTAAAAGTCATAGCATCTTGCCGCTCGGTAGCGTCCTATAAAGGATGTGTCGAAAGGTCATGGAGTCAAGACGAATTGACTAACAAAGATACCGAGCTATCGAGAAGGAAGATTTGGGGAAAGAGTCTGAAAGACGAGTTTGACGCTGATGGAATGTCTCACTGGCCGCTAGATGTATATATGATAGACTAGCACATCCGTTGGTGGATGCCTTGAGTAGGTATCCGCAAAGTGACAACTTTCCAAACAGAACAAGGCCATGTTGATAAAGCGATGAGCCACAGCATTTCTAAGGACACCCACCTCTAACCCAGATGCGGGTTCTTATTGTTTGCCATCCAGCTGATTGGTCCATATAGAGTGGAGCACAGCAGACTTGCCGCAGTGACAGTTAAACAAAGCTAGGCCAAGTAGAGTAGGCCGAGCAAGCCGGGTGGTGCTCACGATGAGCCAAAAGTCTTCGCATAGATGGCTCCCCATTTCCCGGACATCCCCCCAGGCTTGAGTGCGAAGACCTACGCTCCGTAATAGCCAACATAGTGCGGTATTAGACAAACCTGCAAGCGGCAGCATCATGCTACGCTAGGATGCATAAAGCCTGTGCAGAGTTTGTTTCCGTCGTCAACCCCGACCGCAGCCATTTACGAGAAAACACACTTCTCAGGCCCCGTGCGATACCGCCGTACCCGTGCTGCTATCGCTATTCCCCGGCAGTTGTCCGAGCTCAACACGATGCGGGTGAGGCAATCACCGAGCGGTGGTGGGCATTGCGACCGTGTTTGTACCGTATTGTAGGTAGTGTAGTACAGAGTACAGCGGTAGTTAATGAACGGAGAATACAGAGTATACAGAGTATACAGAGGTCTGTTCGTTCAACATACAAATCTACAGAGTAACCTGTGTGTTTGGCGATTGGCGATTGGCGATTGGCGTTGGCAATTAATAATCCTTGGCACCGCAAATCGCCCCCAACCCATCCACATTGACGGCTAATCACTCCTAGACCGGCAATTCTTCCCTCACCCTTTTCTAACTGGCTGAAAGCGAACAGCACAAACCCTCTGGGGATAACTTTCTTTCTTCCTTGATCTTCGTCTCGTACCAAGAGCAAGGACGAGACCTCCCTGCCCACGATAACACGATCGCAGACTTGACCCTACCACGTGATACAGCTGTTTCTCAAGACCCTGTACCCGAGTTTCTACAAATTCCTCACGCCTTCGCGCACCGTGTCGACCTTCAAGCGAATCACCGTCGCATCGAGTCGAGTACACGCCTTGTACCTTCAGTCCAGCGAAGGAGCTTCGACCAGTCTCCCTCCACCATAACGCCTGTTTCGTTTCTCAAGTGTGTATAGCCAGCCAGCGATTCTATAATGCCTTCGCAATTTCCATCGAGCTTTGCATCGGCTGCAGCAGGCGGTAATAGAGAGGAGGGTGGGTCCAATGGAAGGGGCTCGACCAGAGTTGATGGAGGAGGCACAAATGCAGATTGGTTAGTCCACACCACATCTCATTCTCACGCCTGTTTCCCTGATCGAATACCCGCGAGACACGGTGTCTGCTCTTCCTGCAAAGGAGACGCGTACGAAAGCTTTCTAGTTTCGCTTTCATGCGAGTTCGCATTGAGCTCGTGACCTTTTACCACAGCACTATTGTGCGCGCAACTCCTCTGCACACCTATTCCCGACGGCCCTGTTGGTTCGAATTGTCACAGAATTCGCTATTTAAAATAAAAAAGTGGCTATTCCGCTAATATCTATATTTTAACCACCTAGGTCCCGCCGTGGTCTTAATGGCTCTACCACATTCCGCCGCCCATCTTTGTCCACCACATTATCACATCATCAGCAAAACATCCAAAATCAAGCCCTAAACTCTATAGGAACTCCCGGTGTCTACGTACCACCCCACGCCTATATTAGCTCAGGCCGTAACGGCGGCACAGGCGAAGGCAGGTATTCGAAGGACGAGCTTTTAAGCATCTTCAGGGCACAAAGGGAAAACGGCGAGCTAGACAAGAACCTTTCTAGTCTCATAGTCGGTGATTGGAGTCACGGAACGGCAGATGTTGTACGCAATGGCAATTGGAATAAAATGGACGAAGACCCTAATGGAAGCGGACCTGACCTTTGTTGGGAGCAGAATGGGAAACTAGAGCCGTTGGGCTTGGATCCAATGACGGCGGAGGAAAAAGATGTAAGGTCCACATCTCTTTTACACCTCCCAAGCTCCACTAATAGACCCACCTAGATCTTCTCTGGATCAGTGAATTCTCCTATCAAGCCGCCCCCCCAGAATATTAAGGAATCCGGCGTCCAGAGTTCTGGCACCTTAGGACGTAGGACTTCCGTAACCCTTGGGCAAATCAACTCGACTGCGTTCGGGCTCTCGTCGCCCACATCGTCCCGGCCCGGCAATCGCCGTAGCGATTCTGTGCCTTATTCATCCAACACGCTATCATCCCCGACAGGCACCGGTAGGTTCTTTAGAGATGAGCCGAACACCCAAACTCCACCGCCGTCGCTATTAAGACGAAGGACTGAAAACAAAGATGGCATTTTCGGAGCGGGAGGCCATGACGAAAAGGACAAAGAAGTCGTCACACGTGACGGTACTCTTGAAATCACCTCCCCGTTCTCTGCTATGCTTCGCAGAAATGCTGCTGGGATATCTGGTAACGGTCCGTCTTCACCATGGTCCGCTAGTTCCCAAACTGCTAGTCTCTCGCCAATGGGTGCATTCGGCAGCTTCACTTTGGGTGGACCCCCTGGACAGCCAATGACGCCCGGTGAAAAGAAAGTTGGATTCGGTAGTCTTCGCGGGGAGAGTAGATTCTCAAAGCTGATGAATAAAGACAGTTCTGAGGAGTTGAGCGGGGGCCTGAAAGAGAAATCGTCCGTCACTAGTCTTGGTAAACTCAGCGAAGCAGAAACAGAACATCCTCCAGGAAATCGGATCGGCGATGGTCAAGTCTCCAGGCCGGTGAGCAGCAGTACGGATCCTTTTGGGGATGAAGCAGGACAAAGTGGCAGTGCTGCACTGGGCGGGGGACAGGACATGGGTCCAATACAACAACCCAATGCACCTGGCCCAGGGACTCCAACTCGCCAAATCTCAAGGAACGATTTTGGTTTCTCGTCTTTAGGCGAGCCCTTAGGAATCGGTGGACTCCGTGAACTAAATATGCAACAACGCCGTGACCAATTCCAGCACCAGACTCCACAGCCACAGCATCATAGCACGCCTGGAGAAAATGAACCATTGAGCCCGACAGAGACAAATCCCTACCAAAGTCCTGTCCCCGAGAGGGCGGACTCGGAAGATATTGATGCGGAAGATTTAGGGTTTCAGAATATCCACCACCCGGGAATCGGCGGGGTAGCAAGCAATCAAGGTATGAGTGGGTACGGTTCGCAGGCTAGAGGTGTCTCGGCTGTTGGCTTTGAAGGGGCAGGAAGCGACAGAAGCCAAACTTCTAGCACAGGAGCGTCCAAAGGTTTCCCTACTCTTAGCGGCTTAGGCAGCCTTAGTAGTTTGGGGGGCTGGCCATCAACCTCAGCTCCTGGAGGTCCTGGACTCGTAGGAACTCCACAGAGGGAGAGAAGCTCCTTTGGTACACATTTCGGCAGCTCGGGCTTTAGTGGTTTAGGGGATATCCACTCCCCCAGCTCCAATAATCTTGGTGGAATTTTTGGTACAAGCAACACTTCTGTACCTAGTGCAACTGGTACTGTCGGTCGATCGAGGAGGCTTGCGTCACTATTCCCGCCAGCTATGCAGGCTCAAATGCAAACGTCTGGAGATGTTGGAAGGTCCAGTGAAGATGACGCCGTAGTAGAAGGCGGGCAAGGGCCCACCAGCCACGGACGTGGTGCAACTCGTAATGACACAGACAGTCCGCTACGCTCTGGGAGGGGAATCTTTGATGAGCTTTATGCTGGTGATAGTGGCAGATCTGGTGCTGATGGATTCGAAAATAGCCTTCCCGAGAGAGACCGTGATATACCTGGAACAGCCCAACCTTTTACGAGCGGTTCTATGCAACCTCCTTTGTCAGCGACTGTAGCACAGGGCAGCCTGCCACAACAGAACACACAGCAGGCAAAAAACGTAACACAGTCTAGCCAACAGGCTCAGACTACGCACACCTCTGCACCTGGGGCTCCTCCCGGCCAATTTCAGCAACAGGAACGTACGATGGTCATGCCAGATAGAATGAGATGGGTGTACAAAGATGTTAGTGGCGTAATGCAAGGCCCCTTTTCGGGTCTTGAAATGCATGATTGGTTCAAAGCGGGATTCTTCACGCCGGATCTCCATGTCAAGAAATACGAAGATAACGATTATAAGCCTCTTGGCCAGATAATTAGGCAGATCGGCAATTCTCGGGAGCCTTTCCTTGTCCCTCAAATGGGTATTGCTTACGGGCCACCTAGTAATCAGGAGAACGGACAGTGGGGAAGCGGTGGGGCGACAGCAGCTGCCTCAAACCAACCTTCACAGTCAGGAACCGTCCAGCCGCCATTCGCAGGCAGCTTTCCCAGTTTTGGCACAACTCTGACAGCGGAGCAGCAGAATAACCTCGAACGGAGGAAGCAAGAAGAGCAATATTTGATGGCCCGTCAACGCGAGCACCTCGTTCAACAGCAAGTCATTCAGAAACAAGTTGATGCAGCTCGTATGCACGCACTTCACGGTGTTCATCCCGTGCAACAATTGAACCATCATGGCAGTGCACATAGCCTTCACAGTCAACCAAGTTTCGGGAGCATGACGTCTCCTGGCGGCTTCCAGCCAACGCCTCCAACGATACCAGTACAGATGCCCCATAGTGTTGTCCCTACTTTCTTCGACATTAACGCTCCACTGAGACCAGCTGCTCCCGGTGTACTCGGCGCCATGGGACCTACTCCTGAATATATCAATGGTGCTCCTATGCGAGATGAGGAGATGTCAGCCATGATGGGTCGCATGAGCTTCAACCGTGATATCCAGCTTCCCTTCGGCCCCGCGCCTGGACCTTTACCCCAGCAGAATCAAGAAAGCCATACCCATTCACAGCAGGTTGCGGCAATCTTAGCCCAACGGGCGCAATTATCCAGGGAGCAGGCACAGCATGATTCCTTACAACAGCCTAACGCTAATGACCAGTCACTGCAGGCGAATGAGCGATTACAGCAATTTCATGATCTACGAGCACAGATAGACGATGAGAGCTCCCTGCACACTATCGATCAACCCTTCAGACACCCATTCGGAACGCCGGGGCATCCAAAGCCCAACCCACCCCAGACATATACCCCATCCCATAGAGTAGGTCTGCAGGCTCACGAGCTCATTGCAAAGGCTCAGCTTCCCTCACCACCCGCGATAGAGGAGTACCCACACCCAATAGAGCCTGTCGAGGTACAAAATACGGTGCAGCAAGCGCAACCAACGGCAGCCGCAAAACAATCTTCAACGACCCCCTCCCAGCAAGATACTACATGGGGTAAAGTCGATAGTAGTGCTCTACCTCAACCCTTCCCCCCTCCACCTCAATCAATCTCGCCGCTGCCTGCTCCGACCGCTCAGAAGAGCAGGCACATTCTCCCTGATGCTCTCAACGTAGAGGTCAGATCTAGGACACAGACACCCTCAGCTGAGACGCCAAGTGCGACAGCTTCAGTCGCTCCGTGGGCAAGAGATGCTGCAGAAGGAACAAAGGGACCATCTCTAAAGGAAATTCAAGAGGCCGAAGCTCGGAAAGCGGCGAAGGCCGAGGAGGCAGCTGCAGCTGCAAAGCGCGCACAACTTCAACTTGAACTCGCCAACCAACCCCAACCACCAGTTCCAGGCTTACCACCAACGTCCACATGGGGTACGTCGCCTGGGGCTACTCCACCATCGTCCACTCCATCCGCTTGGAACAAGCCACTGGTGAAGGGGAATAACTCCCAGGGTGGTGCTAGCATGAAAAAGTCGCTTTCGCAGATTCAGAAGGAAGAAGAGGCATTCGCACGTAAACAAAAAGCTGCAACTGCAAGCGCAGCGAATGCGGCCAACGCGGTTGCTGCACCAATTTCGGCCGGTAAGCGTTACGCTGATCTGGCTAGCAAGCCTGCGCAAGGTCCAGCCCAAGCCCTCGGTAGTGCTTGGACTACCGTTGGTGCTGGCGGAAAACTTAAGGGCTCGTTTGGAGGAGCTGCTGCTGCACCACCGCTAAGAACTTCAAGCAGTGGTCCCGCTCCCATATTTAATCCTACTACCAAGCTCAGGCCAGTTGCCACTCCTGTGAGAAGCTCGACTCTCGGTGGACCCCTTCCCGTACAGCCAAGTGCTAGTGATGAGTTCACAAAGTGGGCTAAGGGCGCTTTATCAAAGGGTCTTAATAAGACAATTAATGGTAGGTTACTGTATTTTGACCTTCATAATTACCAGAAAGATTACTAATAGGCCCCTTTAGTTGATGATTTCCTCCAGCAACTTCTCGCTTTTCCCCAGGAGATTGATTTGATTTCGGAGTGCATTTACGCCAGTTCTCAGACCATGGATGGTCGCCGTTTCGCTGAAGAGTTTATTCGCCGACACAAGTTAGCTGACCGAGGTATCACTGAGAGCTACGCAAGCAGCAGCAAAGGCTCTGGAGCCGGAGAAACAAAGAATGGTGGAGGGTGGAGTGAGGTTGCGAAGAAGGGTCCCGCAAATGGTGCAAAGGAGACAGAATCGAATTCTGCATTCAAAGTCGTGGAGCCCAAGAAGAAGGGCAAGAAGTAGATACCTCGTGATATAAAAGGGAGTAGGTGTTCATGAATAATGCTGCGAATGGCAGGTCTGCAAGGACACGATATGGTGTACTATAGGCATCCAATCCCTCAGCAAGCGTGTGATACTTTTTCTTTATCTCTCTCATTGGCAGGATAGCGACCTTTTGCAAGAAATCATCACGATCGAAGACGCAAAGCATCAGGATAAAAAAAAAATACGAGATCGAGGATGACATATACAAATAAAAAAACCAATTTTCGCACTTAACCCCCCCTCGAAACGTATTTCCGCATGTACACATACATACATAAATGTCCTCCCACCTAAACCTTACCTGCCGGGAGTGCGAAGGAAAGAGAGAGAATGGGTAAATAAATAAATCAAGTCAAAAAGTGCGGGTAATTAGTTTAGTCTAGCTTGGCTTGGCTTGTATGTCATCCGGGGTTTTTTTGGGGGGGAGGTGTGACATTCTGCGGTTGACTTTTACGTCTTTTTTTGTAGTAGTATATGTATAGCTAATGATGATGAAGATTATGCAAGTTTTCAACATGCAGCTTATCCAGAATCCTCCTCCCTTGTCTTTCTATGGTAAAAAATGATAAGATTAGAAAATATCTCTGGGGCGGGTTATTTTTTTTTTTTTCCCTTTAGAATGTTTCCCGCCTGCTATGCTTGCCCCGTACGTATCCAATAGGTGGAATAAAACAAGAAATATAAACAGAATACGGAGGTGAGTTTCTAGTGTGTACTGTAAGGGACAGGAAACAAGGCATGTTGAGCTGGTTCGCAAAGTAAAAAAGGTAAATAGACGTACGTATATTTGCAACCTTTCGGCCTGCCCTCGTCAAGTATCAAAAACGTACAAGACATGAATCGAATATTGTGTGGACAATGGCAGTGTCCGAAAAGGAATTGTTGGAGGAGGGATATTACACACCATTGAAGAACCTACGGGAGTAGATGAGGACAAAATAAATTTATCTATGTGTAGCTGCGCATGGCATCAAGGTAGCCCGCACCTCCCTTGAGGTCACGGTCAAAGCTCTCAGCGACTTCCAGGACTCTCTTGATGTGTTCCATGGAAAGGCTCTCCTTATTGTTAACTGCGAGTGCTTGGGCAGTGCGGACACAGTTCTTGATCTATTGGTACGTGTTAGTGGATTGAAATACCGTCCAAAACTCACGCGAGGAGCAAGCTTACCTGTCTTCCGTTCAGATTATTTCGAGCCAGACTATCGTAATCTAGCTCTTTAAACACTGCTGTCTGGACCCCTTCCATGGCCTGCACTCGCTGGAGGAACATCGCCCAAACCGTCCTTTTCGCCTTGAAAGTGAGCTCTCCATACCTGAGAGCCACATGGATTCGGCTCTGGAAGGCATCATCAAAGGTCTCGACGCGGTTGGTAGTCAGGAAGAGAATTCCTTGGAAATACTCCAGCAGCCGGAGAAAGATGCTGACAAGAGCATTCCGGTGGATGTCTTGGATGGTTCTCTTTTCTAGAAACACATCCGCCTCATCAAGAAGGAGGACAGCACCCCATGAATGAGCGATATCAAGAATCTTGTTGAGTTCGGCTTCCAGCGTACGTGGGTCGGTACCAAGTTCACCTGCGCTCACCATGTAAAGCGGGCATTTGAGAAGCTCTGCGATGCCCTCAGCAGTAAGAGTTTTGCCCGTTCCTGGAGGGCCGTGAAGGACAGCGACAAGCCCCTTGCCTTTGCCCTGAATGACGTCGTCGATATTCTGAGCTGCGTGGAAGGTATGTGACTCAACGAGCGCCTTCACGATAGACTTTTGGTTCTCTGGCAGAACTAGGGATCCAAATGCTCCCTCGTTCCACTCAATCTCGTTAACTCCAGAGACCGAGAACTCGAGCCACATCTTCTCCGAAAAGGCGAAGCCATGGACTACAGGACTGGCAATTAAAAGTTCGTCATCTGTGAACACGCGCTCTTTCTCCTTTTCGACTTCAGAGTCTCCGCTTAGCTGATCAATTTTCTCCTCGCGAATCTCGTCACCATCACTGTTAACATTGACACTGACGACGTGGACTTTGCCATTGTCAACCACGACCTTGATCTTTGTTTTCTCGCCATCAGAATCTCCACCTTCGTGGGTGTCGATGCCTTGGCCATGGCCATCGTCATCATCGCTGTCGCAACAACCGCAATTTGAATCATCGGATTCTTCACCAGAATCTGATTCAACCTCTTCAGTGTCCTTTGGCTTGACAGTGCTGATAGGGTAGTTCGGATTGATTCTCCGGAAGGTAGCCGGATCTATCATTATCCGTCCGTTGATATTAACTTTGATGACACTTCGTTTCTTCTTGTAGAAGGCCATTCCTTTATGGAATCGGTACTTCATCCCCTTGAGGTCGACAAACTTCCGGCCCCGAGTAATGAGCTGCTCCCTCAAGCCCTTCTCATCCTTGTGGTATTTGAGTGGGAAGCAGGACAGGCCCGAAATTTTGCGTGCACCTTTGAAAGACTCGACAATGCTCTCCATGGTCCCCATGCCGAAAGCCTTCCCATCAAATTCTAAGTAGCGACCCTCAATTGTATACCATTCCCCTTTCATAAACGAGCTCTCTTTCTGAGCATACTCGACCCTAAATGCCCTTGGTTCGTCCACGTTGCCGTAGGTCGGGGTGTAGACGATCGTATTAGGCTTGAAGAGGGCCCATAGGAGATCAAAGGTAATGAGGTTGGATTTCAAAAGGGGGTAAAGTGTGGCTTTGGTCTCCTTGTAATCTTCATTGAGGTAGTCAATGAGGACTTTGACGTGGGCGATCTTGCGAGCGTTTGCCTTTCGGATCTTTTTCTTCTTCTCTTTCTTTTGCTTTACCTTGTGCTCCTTGACCATGGCTTCGAGTTCTTCGAGGTAGAGAAAGAGCATGTTAGGGTCCACCTGAAACAAAACGGGGTCAGCTATGCACTTCCAACTCCAATGTTGCTTCCAAAGGAACATACCACTGGGGTATCCTCAACCAAGCTCACGCCCTTTACGCCATCCATAATCTCTTTAAGTGCGGATTTTAGCGGCTGACTCTTTATATCGACAACGGTAGTATCGAATTTGTTCTCTAGGGAGTTTTGTGAGCTAAGTCTTCATTAGGAGATATCGGTTGAAAAGTTGCTCACCCCAATTGAACTTCCGTCGTACCGTGAACAGATACTAAGAACGTAGAGTTAGTTTGTGCAAATTTCGAGGAGGGGGGCCTGTGTAAATCTAACCTGATCATACTCCCCAGCATCCTCATCCTCTGCGGTGTCGGTGAGCTTGTAGTTGTGAATGGAGCTATCCCATACTAGCTAACAGTGATTAGAATCCGAACACGCTTAGGTTACATTCATAACTTACACTGATCAACCCGCTTGAACTCCAACTTGCTTGCGCGCCTCTTCCTCCTGCCGCTTCCGTCTTTGGTCTTTCTCGACTTCCTGCCTTTGGATTTCTTGCTCTTTTTGCCTGCCTTCTCTGTTTTTCGAGCCTTTTTCTTGAGAGCCGCGAGGTTTTCGGTGAGCGCCTTGATTTGGGCTTGGATGTCTTCCGAGCTCTCTTCTTCGGTCGAGTCGTTAGATTCCTCCGAGGCGGAAGAGACGTCAACGACCTTCTTCGACTTTGCCCTTCGCTTCGCCTTCTCTTCCGCCCTTTTTAGCATTGCCTTTTTGGCTCTCTTCTTGCGCTTCTTCTTCTCGCCCTCGGACTCGGACTCTGACGACGACGACGACGATGACGATGAGGAGCTGTCCGACCCATCGGAATCATCGTCTTCCTCCTCGCTCTTGTCAGACTCATCTTCTGAGGAAGAGGACGATTCATCGCCGGAGGATGATTCGTCCTCCTTCGCTACTGCCTTGCTTTTGCTCTTTTTCTTCTTCCCAAGCTTCGGCGGAAGCCTTTTCCCCTTCCTGCCCATCGATTTACCGCACCTGTGATCTTGGAGATCTTTCTTCGCAGTAGGGCCGGCTTCAGACGTGCCTTCTACCTTATCACCAGGCTGCGGCTTCGACTTCTTTGTATCCATCTGGGCCTTCTCTGCGAGGCCGTCAAGGTCTAGCACGGCGGCTTTGTGGGCTGCGGAAGATCTTGGGGGGGTTTCGGAGGGGGTGAAGTCGGGAGTAAAAGCTGGCTCGATGTGGCTGTCTGAATCAGACACGGTGTGCGTACCAGGTCTTGATGAGGGCGTAGACGGCTGAGGCTTGACAGGAGTCGAGACTATTGTTGTCATGAAGTGCTTGTCAGGCGGTGAAGCTAAGCTCCGCGAGTGAATGCGAGTAGACGGACGGACAGGGAGACGGACAGAGCTTTAAATGCAAACAAGGCTGACTAGATGTGACTGACGGTTCGATGACTCTACAACGACCAGGCTGAAGGGGAGCAAAGTGCGTGCACGGAGTAGATAGGTAGATAGATGGCCGTTGCCTGAAGTCTCTGGCATTGGATGAGCGGCCGCCGGGGGAGCGAGAGCTCAGTCGCTAAGCTGGACGCTGGCCACCCCTGCCCGATCCCTGGGCTGGGCGCTGGCGCTGGCACTGGCGCTGGCACTGGCACTGGCACTGGCACTGACGCTGACGCTGGCCTCACTTTGCCTGCATCGTACATACAGAGTACATATTTCGGACGTATTCTGGTACATGAAGCAGGCCTCCATGGAGCAGACCTCCGTACTGTGCCCGCAGAATGCAGTATGTTGGACAACCGCCTGGCTATCCTGGGACGCCCAACATACTGTCCCACGCAACTGGCCCGGATTGTCATTCCCAACTTCCACAGCCGCAGGTGCCAGACGCGGCCAGGGGCGGCGGAGACGGGACTGCGCGCAACTGACAGCCAAGGGCAGAGAGAGGGATGGGGTTTTGTCATCCGTGATCCCCCGTCAAGCGCCCACTGGCCCATTCCCATGGCGAACGTCGTTGCGGCGAACGTTTAGGACAGTCCGCGCCCCAGCCACATCCAAGCCGCTGACCCCCGCGGGCAGGTCAGATGGCTGCCGGGGTGCTCTTCGTGCTCGCCGCAATTCTGCAGCGTAACAGGTCTTCTGGGAGCCCATTATGGGTGGATCTGGGCGGATTGGGTAGATTTAGCCGGGAACAGTAACCACTGCTGCTCCATGGCCTCCGCAAGAGCTCCAATGCCGGCCAAAGGGCTGAGCCGACAGAATACAGAGTACGGGGTGCAGGGTATCCTACTAAACCGCACTTCCAAGGGCAAGGTGCATACACACTCCACCATCCACCATCCACCGCAGCAGGAGAGCTGTTGAAGCAGAATGACATGCATGTGACTCAAGCGATGGGGCTGCCACTCTGCCAGGACACACGGAACACCCCCGAGCTGCATCGAGCCGTGCTCTCCTACGCCCGACGTATCTTCTCTGTACTGCTACGTGGGACGGAAACAGGGTCTGGCCATGCCGGCCGAGGTTGCGGTCCCCTCAGCACGCTGAGCAGGGCGCGCCATTCGCTCCAGCAGAGAACAGAGCAGAGGGGATCGGGGGAATGCCTTCATCGTTCATTGTGCAACGGGTCGACTCGGCAGCGCCATAGGGTGGCAAACTACTCTGTACTTTTGGCGGCATGAATACTCGCATCCGCCATGCCAGATGGCTGCGTCTTGCATGAATCTAGTGTAAAATCCGTCTGGAATGTGGACTGTGGAATGCCAACAGAAGGCTCCTATATCGGAACAAGCAGGAGGCTCCCGGCCCCAAGCGCGGCGCCAATCAGCTGCGACTGCCATTTAAAAAAGACAGAGGATATAAAGACATGGCGTTGTGGGAATCGTGACAAATGCGTAGACTGATCAAAGACGACCTGCATTGTCCCCAGCCTCCTCCTGCATGCCACATGTTGCTCGCCCCACAACTAGCCTGTTCTTCATTGTTTTATTTGCGCACAGTTCTGCCACCGGAGCTTCACGTCTATCATACATCTTCTATCAATTTGCTCATGTCCCCTTCCCAATTCTGCCCTAGCAACCGTGCCCTTTGGGTTCCCTGCAGGCCGTACTTGCCTCGCTTCCTGCAATGATGATGTGTCTTTGGACCGTGGCCAAAGACACATATCAAGCCTTTTCGCCCATGCAACTTGATTATTCAACTGGAGTGCAGCTGTTACAGTTACACCAGGGTTGCTTTACGGCGGGCTTGTCGCAAGGGTCTTTTAGCCATTGGACAGAGCAGCCCTGATATCCGTGAATAAGCCCAGCTTCAAAAAGCCTTTTTGCTTCGATGGCATCCTTAATCGAAGCAAACTCAATGATAACCATTCTTCCATCTAAAAAAGGATATGTTAGCTCTGCTGAGGAGAAGGGAGGGGGGTTGTTTCGAAAAGAAATCTTGAATTTTACCTCGCTCTAGAACATATCGTTTCTTTGGCGTTATTAGACCAACTTTTACCATCAATTTCCCCAAGTAGATATTGAGTTCCCTGTTGACTTCCTCTTTCTTCCTCTGCGGAGAAATTCCATTGATACCCAAGACTCTCCCGGCATTTTCTCCGATTACTCTCAAGGTAATCTGATGCCTAAACGGATACACAGCAGAATGCTCGCTGCCTTGATACCAATCTGCGTCAATCTGTAACCGGCGGTATTCTTGATTGTTATTTTCTTTAGTTGCTTTGACATGCTTGACAAAGTCTTCTGCTTCAGCTGGAAAGAGAAAGGCAATCAGCGCAATCCGTTCCTTTGGGTGAAACTGTACTTCCTGGATGATACCGCCGAATACTCTCTCCATGACGGCTCCAGGCGTAAACTGAACAGGATCGTGGAGGACCACGGAAACAACTCTGCCCCGGATTGAGCTCAATCTATAAAGGATAGTCCACACCTCGGCTTTAGTTTCGTCGTCCTCGACAACGATTTCGCCGGGTATGTCCTCAACATCTTCGATTGGGGCGAGTATAGGATCCTCGTTGACAAACGATGGCGTACTAAGACTGGTTGAAGGTGCCGCTCTGGTTTTACTACCCCTCAGTTTTGTAGTCCCACCGATTTCTGTAGCGTTGGCCCCGGTGGCCCTTGCAGTGGAGCTTGGAGCTCTAGGGGTATGCGTGGGTTGGTGCGGCCGCCTCCCGTTGCTAGCTGGCATATCGAAGTCTTCTCCAGACGGGGCCACAGACGTTTGGTGGCTGCTCTCCTCTGTGTTCTGGTTCAGGAATGGCGTGGTCCGAGCGCCTCGGCCTAAGATGCCTTCTGCCATAGACCTAAGATAGATCTCTGGGATATCTGAGAATTCGAACACATCTGCTGATGCTCTCTGTCCCTTCTCCAACACAAGCTTCCTCTGTCTAGGGTCTAATGCTTTGAGTGCTCTCTTCTGTCTTGTAGCCTCCACCATCTCTTCGTCGCGCTGTTTAATTTTCATTTGTCTATCCTCGATGAGGTGCTTTTTCATGAGCCCTAAGTTTTCCCCAATATAATTCCCGAACCGGTCTTGCGATTCCCCTCTGCGGTCAGCTTCAGGCTTTAAAACCTTGGCCACCCTCCCGCCAATAACCACCATCAGCGGAGCAGATGTTGCTGACTGAAGCAGAAATGGATTGCGGTGATCTTGTAGTGAGCCCGGAGGTGGCTGTTCGATCATCAATTCCTTCACTGAGCGGAATTCCTTTCGAACATCTTCGTCCACATCCAACTCCGGGTTCTCGAATCTGTCGTCGAGCTTCTCATCACTAGATTCATCAAACCTACAGTCTTGCGCAGCAGCGGTAGGACCAGCGTCGTCTCCACCGCCACTCGCCGTCCTATCTCTATTTTGCTCTGCATGCCAACGCTTATCAAAATTGAGAATGTTCTTGCCGGTGTCAAATGAGGTCCAAGAGCCCCGGACATCAGGTCCAGGCTTGCTTCTAGCCATGGAAAATGGTTGCCTTGGAGCAGTCAGTCCCGTTTGATCATAGAGGTCAGCCTTTCGCTTCCTCATAGCTAACCCAGGTGCATATGCACGAGGCGCCGATTGTTCTTCGGACCCGAACGCCCCCCGAGTGGGAGTTCCAGTCTGGTCCGAGTCAGGGGTAGGGTCTGCGCGATGGTTGGATCTCTGACTGGGTGAATATCCCGGCGGAGACATTAATTGGGGTAACGCCGGAGAAGGCCACCCCGAAAGCGCAAGGCGTAAGGTAGGTGATACCGTTCGCGTCCTCTCCTGATTAGGGCGCTCCGCAAGGGCAGTATTCTTAAGCGCTTGGGTCTCGTCCTTGTTGCTCTGCGGTGCTGGTGGTAGATGGTGTTTGGCGGCGAGTTCTTCCCGAACCCGGGTCTCCTTAGACCGATTGCTAGTAGAAGCTGTACGAAAGTTAGCTTTGACTGGGTAGGGAAGGTTGCATAGGAATACCCACTTGGGCGCTGGCCTTCCCACCCGGCATTCTGCTCTTGCGATATACCTCGCTCCTGCTTAATATGGCCAACCTGGGTGTCTTGGGCCGGCAATGCTCTAGTGGCGGCACTTGAGAATCCTCTGGGACTTTGCTTACTCCGTCCAGTCATCTCATCCGATGCTGCGCCGCCGGCTAGCGTCCGATCCTTTCCTTTGAGCAGATCAGCTTTGAAAGGGTATCGGAGATTGGCATATGGGTCATCCTTCTCATCTACACCATCTAGGCCATTCCGAGGTCTTCTGGATCTTTGTGCACCTTTTGCAGTCACGGACACCTTACCCCCTGAGACCTGGGGTTTTTTGAGGCTCCCACCTACCATTACAGGCGATCGAAGATCCGCTCGTATGAAACAGGAGGCAGACGGCCGAGAAGTTGAGGCGTGTAAAACGCCTGTGTGAGGATGTTGTTATGGCGAAGTTAGAAGGGGGTGAGTGCTGTGAATCTGTACTATACCTCTTCGTCTCTACTTATCTGAGTGAAGGTATCTTGGTGAGGACAAGTCCTTTGCAGAGCGATTTCATTAAGCAGGCGGCTGTTAACGCGAGCTTCATCCAGTCCCCACTTACTCGAAGTTTATGCTCGTTAAATCCTCTTCCACGACACTGCCAGCAAACCCTCCGGGATGATCACCCATGCCAACTTCGCCGTCTATATGCCTGACTGGTTTGACCCAAATTACCTAGTAGTCGCTTGGCACTATGGTGAGAGGCGCCTTACTGAGAAGAGTTTTATTAACAAGGGGAGCGTAGCCGCGTCGGCCATAAATTAGCTTACCTCTACGGAATGTCCATGGCGTCTATTTAGATACCCTATTGAGGTGGATCTTTTAATAACGCGAGCCTTAGTAGTAATTAGCTGGTTGCTATACTTAACCTAAACTAGGAGACACTAAAATACAACTTGGCTAGCGAATCGTGTTCGATTGAAGTTGGTTGAGAGGACCTGTGCTGATAGTCTATCAAGAAATGAAGGATTCACCTGCTGTCTCAAGACGAGCACTGTGCATGTACTAACTGAAGACCAAGTTTTATTCATTCGTTAAAAAACCTAGCCTAATCGAGACCTGGCAATCTTTCCTTAGGAACTTCCGGAAACTGTATAAACCATCCCCAATCCACCTCCTTCTCACCAGGCCTGAGACCGGTTCCCAGACCCACTCTCGCCACATCTAGATTAGCTCGGGTGGCTGAGGTGCAGCTAGAGATATCTACGTTTCTTCGTCTTCTCCAGAAACTTCGTCGATAGTTGCCGGAGTAGTTCCAATTGGCCCTACTGGGCCGGCAGAATCGGTGCTCTTAGAGGGCCCACCACTGGAAGATCCGGAGGTTCTAGAGGAGCCTTTGGGCGTGATATCTTTTAGCTTCTTCTGGAGGGCAGCAGAGGTATAGCGAGTAGTTCCGCGTTCCTCCATGGCAGCGCTAATCTTCCCCCATTTCTCCGCGTCAAACTTGGCCTCCATGGCCCTTTTCGCTTCTGAAAACTCTGCCTCGATAGCACTCTTAACCTCTAGGAAAATATCGACCTTTAACACGTACAGTTAGAGTGCTTGAGTAGCTATAGACGGCCTGGGTGGAAGTACTTACATCTCCAGATTTCCATTCAACCAACTTAGCAGTCAGTCTACTGTAGCGATTTGGCAGGGTGCTTGCACCAGTCGTGATGCCAATATTCTTAAAAGCTTCGCGGATCTCAGGCCAGGTCTTACCCTGCTCCTTCATCTCGAGGAGCAGCTTGTCTTTATCATCGAGATCATCCCTGGACTCCGGAATAGATCTCCCTGACGAAGGCGTAGCTGCCGGAGTGCGACGCTTCTTGTTTGGTGGGGTTGATGGCTCGCCATTTCCATCGTTAGGAACATCAACAGAGACACGTTTTTTCCTGGGAGTAGTGATCTTTCCAGCCTCATAGGTGAGGTCGGTCTCATCGTCAGCCTTGACAGCATTCTTTGGTGTACGCTTCTTCGCCGGGGCGCCGTTGGCCCTTCCCTTACCCCTAACTGGCTTTGGGGTTTTCGGAGCTTTCGCTATCTTCAGAGTGCTATTGGCGGCTTCGCCCTGAGGGTCCTGCTTGCGCAATTCCTTAGCGGAAGTGATATGGTATAACCCATTCTAGCCAGGTAAAGGGATGAGATGGCGCGGAAAAAGCAATAAGAAAGCGCCGCGGCACTACGCCGAAGTGTTCTCTACAGCGTAGTAGAGTGGCATGCTACCAGCCTGAGAGAAAACGGTAGAATACCGGGTGTTGCGAATAAAAGTGCGGGACATCTCTGCACTAGGACCTTGATCTCACAAAACGAGTAAGGTGCAACTAACCTCTTCATCGCCGGATCCTTCGGCCTTTACAACAGGCTTCTTGGACCTTGGCACATTTTTGACGTCAGACGCCTTCGATGTACCCTCACTATGGTCACCACCGATGTCGTGAATCTCCGGCCCAACAGAGGACACCTCGATAGAGTCCATTGCAGCTTGGTTTCGCTCTCGCCCCCCAATAAGGCTATGGCTCGCTATGCCAACGGTATGGAATAGTGGGAAGGTAGGACCTGGACGCTGGTCCTATTGTGAAGGAGACGCTGAGAGCAGTGAAGAGAAGTTTGGCGAAGAGGAGGCGGGAGGAGGAGTGGGCAAATTAAGCTAGCGGAACCCTTTCAAAAACGCCATAAGAGCTCCAAACGTCTTTGCGCGATAGGCAAAGTAATTCAAAAGACCAACAAGAATATTCTACTTAACAAGCAAAGGGTGCTTGAAGTATCCATTGATAAGCCCAGGTACATGTCTCTACAGATAACAAGAATAAATATCTTGTTATGTATGTGCATTCCCTCTGATATCCCGTGGATTGGAAGCCCGTCAAGAGCTCATCCGTCCGGCTTTCCCATGGGAGAGCTCAGGAAATCAGGCACGAACCGAAGCGGAAAACGGCATACTGGCGATTGGGAAAAGACAACAGAGTACTATCTCTTCCATATCAAACACAGACATACAAACAACTAACAAATTCAACACTAGAGCAGCATCTACTAGAATCAGAGACGAGTAGATAAAAGGACAAGGCCCCAGATTCCATATGAGCATAGTGAAACCGAAGATTTCCGCGCGCACCTCAGTTCCTAGGTAGAGCATACTTGCTAAGTGCTGAGCACGATGGTGATGCCGTTTAATTTTGCTTGTGGGCCAAGTTACCCCGCCTGGCGCAGTTATGTCATTCCGGTAGACCACGGGGACCAACCCGGTCCGGCACACCCAAGCAATATCAACCATCGCCGGGCCATAGCGTGGCCTCTCCGACCACTGACCAGGGGTTCGTATTAGGACTCATTTTGGTCTTTCTCGGAGCAGGCTCCTAGGCCCAGATTTCAACATGCTAACAAAGTTCACACAAGGCCCCGGAAACAGTGGAACGTCCAGAGAGACAAGGCTATTATTAGCACGGTGGAACCTTGGGCCATGAGTCTGTATACCCTTGGGACATGATTTATTATTCTTAGGCCGGAGATTCCTTCAGGTCAACTGTCCATTGCGATGGAAAAGGGGTCGCTGAAAGAATCGCACAACATCCTAATCCGTTTAAAAAAAACTTGTCAACTCCACTTTCCATGAAGAAGCACCATTCAGCGATAGGGAAACGAGAAGGCGACCTCTTTTTCCTTCCTCTTTCACCCGCACGGGGGCTATCGCGGCCCCCCCCCCCCACAGCTCCCCGTGTTTTAGGACGCAACGCCTCCATCGTCAGATTCAGGGACCGAACTGCACCCAACACTGAAAAAGCAACGATGGAGTTCAGCAAATTTCGATTGGCCGAGCCCTAGAAAAGCTTTCCTTGCCACCTCTCGTTTTCGTCGCTCTTGCCAAAAAACTCCTCTCCGTCAGCCGATTAGAAACGGACGGTTACTACGGGAGTATGTGGAATCACTGATGACTTCAGCCAAATAAATTTTTGAAAAGTTCGCTCGCTTACTGTGTGTTCGCTTAGACGAGGTGTTGAGAACGCTCGTCTTTCTCACCATCACGAGAAAAGCTCTTCTCCCCCTCCAAAAGCAATACCCTCGCTTGAATCCTCAGGGCAGTTTCATCTGCACTCCATCTTACATGCGCAGAGGACGGTGAGCAGAGGTAAAACAACAAGGCCCGTCCCGACAACCGAAGGTATCCGGTGTTGGTGTACTACATACTCTAAAAACGCGGCGTGGAAAGAGGCTGTAACAAGGAGGCTAGCACGTCAGCGCAGTTGGGAGGGCGCCTGCATGATCTCCACACCGATGCAGGTCCAATCGAGCAATCAGATAGGATATGTCAAGTCCTGGCCGACCCTCCGATATGCCGCATCCCCGCGGCGTGCGATGAGGGACGTAACACAAATTGACTGCCTGCATTTTTATCCCAAAGAGGAAGCCCCTCAACGAAAATTTCAACTTTCTTTTTCGACCCATTTTTTCTTTTCCGCTGTGGGCGCCGCCTGCTTCCTCCTACAAACAGAAGCAGGGCAGGAGATCCGGCCTCCCATCACCAATATCTGAACTTGCGGGGCTTTTATTCCTGCATCCTCGTTTGCTTGTTTGGCACTAGATCTAAAGCAGTTGCTGCCATAACATACTGCTGGCTTCCCGCCGCAAATGTGCAGATTTTCGCGTTCTTGTCAGCGGTTGTCACTTGTCAGAATGAAGCGAAGCACGGAGAATGTTGCACAACTACAATCTACACTTGAGCATTAATCTCGGTTCGCTTTGATCGACGGGCGATCCCCATTCTGGCTCGCTGAGTGGTTCGTGGATCTCCAAGCTTGTTTGGAGATCGAGCAACGACGGGAGACGATCAGTGAATGGCCGCCTTCAGTGGATTCTAGCCTTCCACCATCGTGCCAGGTCAGATCCATACATGCATATTGGCAAATCCAATTGAGAAGGCCGATTACCCTAACCGCTTGCTTCCTAACATTTTTTTCGCGGCGTGGATGCCTTGATCGGAGTTGTGCCGAAAAGGAATATGGAAACGCCCACCACAAGGGGATAGTCCTCCGACGTGACATCCAAACTCGTTTCCAGTATGATGATTAGCGGAGAGCAGTTGGGGCGAGGATCTATTCACCCCCCACACGTGCCCTGTAAATCCTGCATATTGGGTCGGTGGTTCAAGCGCCGTGTGGTGATATTGGAAAACTTGCATGCCAATAGACTTGGCGCGACTAGTCCACAATCACGAAAACGGACGAAGTCGGCGCATACTACTTCACTTCGTCGAGGCTTTTGGATCGTTGGATAGGATAGTGGCCAAACAGATTCTCGTACCTGGGGCGTTCTATGTGCCGCCTTGGTGGTGCCTGGAGGTGCCATTGGGCGGGGGAGGTGCTGGGTGAATGTTGACCACTGCTGCCTCTCGCGGGAGGAAGCTTCGATCTTCAGAGCAGACGATGATTCGACCACAACGCATCCGCAACTCTCGTCCAGGACCGCTGCGGCGATTGATGTCAGGAAACCTGTTTTTTGCCACCCGCCGGAAGGTTTTCCATACAGGTACGGAGTACATGAAACGTTCCAAAATTGGCTCGAGTGCTGCCTCGATGATGACGCTCCCTGAACGTGGGCCTTTTGCAGCACTTCTCGCCTCAGGTGATAGGGATGGGACTGCGGCCTTCAGTGGCTTCCTGCTTGGGAGCTCGCGCATCCAGGCCTCTACCCAAAGCAGAGCCCAAAGCAGCGCCCAAAGCAGCGCCGGGAATTGCCGTGTGCCGGGAATCGGGCAGGAAGAAGCGAGGGCAGCGAAGAGCCGGCATGCGATGGCGGCAGCTAATCAGAGGCGCTGCACCGCCTCCTTGGCCCCTGTCCGATTTGGACAGTCCCAATTATTGAGGGCTATGAATAGCGCGCCTTTCTGTTCGATGACATGCTGCAGGGAAAAGTCGCTTGTGTTTCCCTGCGCGTGCGTCGAAGCAGGAGACTGCGCTTTATCGCCCTTGACACTTTCCATATCTTCCTACTGATTACTCCAATGATGCCGGTGCTGATGCTCTGCTGATGCTGCCCCGTGCTTTCTGGCTGGCTGACTGGCTGGCTGGCTGCGGCGGAGTCAGCCGCATACGCCAGCGCGAATTATCGCTCTTCCATCGACTCCGTATGAGGTGAAGGTGTGACGTGGTGAGATGAGAAAAAAAATTCAATCCTCATTGTCGGAGGCCGGGCAAGCGCTTCGTACGCAGCACGGAATACATGCTCCGTAGTGAAGACTCCCCATCCCAAAATAGACATACAGTAGAAGCATCGTTCGAAACTTCCAATGACCGATTCGATCGCCGAGAGTCTAAGTACGGGTACTGCGCAAGGCCATGTCGCTGGAAACGAGCCAGGTCGGTGTCTCGGTAGCGCAGCACAATGCCGCCCTTGGTCGAGTACGGAGTATACTGTGCTACACCTGCTCCGTATGCAGAGTCCGGAGTACCTGCATCCAATGGAAAACCAAACGCGCCGATGAGCGAGTGACGGCGGCCAAGTGTGGTGAGCATGCAGGCAGCGGAAGGTCCACTTTGGCAAATTTTTTAAAAAAACCCCCCGTGTGTGCGAGTCGCAAATGGCTTGCGGCCTCTTTGGGCATAGCCGGTGTGGATAAGTTGTGCGTTGCTCAGATTTGTCAATCAGGAGCCGAGCCTGCAGCACAAAAGTTGACCACCCTCCCTTCAACGATGCAGGACAACCTAAGTTTAGGATCTGGATATGCACCCCGACCTAAGAAATTGTTCGTGAACTGAAAAACAAAGTCCAAGTTAAGCAACGATTATGTCGACCTCCACACTCGACGGGGGGGGAAGGAGGTTGCCCATGCAACCCGTGGAGTCCACCTACGCTAGAACGTATCATCCTTCGAACAGTCGGGGCGAGGCAGAGGCTGAGGCCATCGCGAGCCACTCACATCGCCAACTGCTGCTGTTGCTGGGCAAAATGATATAAGACATCTCTCGACACCGCCATGCGATGTCCGTCGATTTCACCAGGCCTCCCCCCAATCGACAATATAACCGGCTCGTGGCCTGAACTTATCCGACTCCTCGCTCCCAAGCACACTCGTTGCCTGCCCGTCTGTCGTTTCGTTCTCGCAAATCGCGTCATACGAGTTTACCGCCCTCATTTTCTGTTACTGTCATCTCTGACTGATCGTGACACTGCCTCAATCGTTTCCTGGCAACAGCAGCAAAGTCTCATCCCACAGCAGCGGGAGCACCCCAATAGGTACCCGCGGTCTACCTCCTAACGAGTTCCAATAACATTAAGGCGATCTTTTCGACCCAACTAATAATCCGATCCCGCATCCGGCAATCGTCTCCTAGCTGGAGCCGCGCAAGTGTTCGGGCCTCTCTCTCTGTTCGTCAAAGCCTCAGGCCTCTCAGCTCGACTGCGGTCTTTATCCACGTCTTCGCCGCCACCAGCAGCTACCCATTACGAAGCCCAGCTAATTAATACCGGGAACCATTCCCCATTCCTACACGCGGACTGCTCTCCCCGCCACCACTCTCGCTTCTTTCACCGCTTTAACCATTTTCGCCTCATACCTTTCGAGGACTCCAAACGGAGCATAGTACGTGATTCCCTTGCCTCACCTCCCTGCATCCCTGCCCGGAAGCTCTGCACCCATTATGCAATCCGCACGCCCAGTTACTGATGACTTTATAGCCAGCTTCTCGACCGTCCGCCCCGCCGCCGAACCTACTTCCTGTTCGCGGCTTTATATCGACTCCTCCAGGTCGAGCCTCGCAGGCGGCTGCCTGAGGTCAACATAATTCGTGAATTACGCTCGCTTTCTCTCCGGCTCACTCGCTTTGCCGTCAACCTGTAACTTAGATATCCGACAACGGATTCTTTGTTCGGGATTACCTCAGTCTGACTTGTTACTGATAAGTCTCGGTCGCTGTTTAGTCTGCGTTGGCTTCCCGAGAAGTCAAAACTCGAGGATACACAAAGCTCCATCTCGAGGACCGATCTGGATTCTCTCCAGCTGCGCCATTGTCTCGAGATAATTCCCAAGCCCCCCCCCCCCCCCTCCTTCCTCTCCTTCTCCCGAAACAGCAGGGCCCCCGAACCAACACAAAAGGTCCCAGCTATCTGACGTTTAAATCTATTCTGCCTATTTCCAACACATAAGGCGCAGTACGGTTCGGTTCGTCCGACTACTGTATTGGTTCGTCGCGCCGACTGTATGCAGCCTAGTGACACGATCCACCGAGAATAAAGCCCGAAACTTTTTACATTTTCTTTCCCTCCTCTTAGGTAGCAGAAGGCTTTTCTGCGCCGTCCGGTCGCTCGTAATAGTCACTCGCTTTTGCCCTCGCTGGGCATTTTTGATCCACCGTCACCCTGGCACTCCTACAATATCACCCGGTTCCCTTTGCGGTTGGTACTCCTTATCTCCTTGACTGCTTTAATTCTACTGTTGCAACTAGCACTGGTGCCTATAATCCGCCTTTCGGGCAACCTTACTAATTTGGCGCCCTTGAATCACAATAGACCTCACGGGATTTTCTCGGGATATCCTCGACGTCGGACTCGCCCTACGATTTTTCGGAGCTTCCAGCGGCGCGTTACGGGGCGGATCTCGACGGCGGCCTGTTGGCCGGGGTGGACGTTCAATCCGGGCTCTTTTCCATGTCGGGCTTCCAGAAGTCACAGAACGAGGGTAAGTGAGCCTTGCTGTGTTAGTCAGGCGCGATGAAGAGGCCCACCGGACAGGGGCACACGTGAACACTATTTTTTGTCTCTAATCTCTGTTTCTCTAGGCTTCGACACCACACTGCCGACACAAGAGTCAACATACTCGTATGCACCGCCGCCCAGTTTCGCCCCACAGGACCAAGTTTCTCCTCGTAGCGCAGCACCCCATGTTCCGGATACACAAACACATTCGATTATGGGCGGATCATATCAGGGCCGTCCACCCTACGATGGCCAGTCGTCAGCTTATATTGATATGCGGACTCCCCCGATCCCAGAAATAAAATCTTTCTCGCCAGATAAGGGTTCCGAGGGAATAAAGATTTACGTGTGTATTTCATCAATATATGAGATCGCGACCCTTCCCGCGCTATCTTTCCCCCTCATGTTCAACTCCAGGCGGTGCAATACCGTTTTGACGAAGACTGGCCAACGGGGCCGGTACCACCAGTATGCGCTATCTACAGATGTCCCT